>FXXK01002806.1:11112-25694 GCA_900184695.1 Betula pendula
GAAGAGAGATGGCTGAAGCGTGTAACATTCAGCACTTATCACCCCAAGAATGTGATTTCCCATTTCAACCTACCAAAACCTTAATCTATCACTTACCCATAGTCCTAGAGGTTACAACCATCCTAAAGGGACACCATTCATCATGCCACCAATGTTGGAAAAACAAGCAAGGTCACAAAGACAACCTAAAACATGAAAGTCCTAACTTTCTTACCATAGTCACATTTCCCTTGTTACACAACCAATGAAATGCTCTAAGGTGGTTGAAAGATAGGGATTTTAACATGATTTTAAGGTGAAAGGGAAACTTGTCTTTAAAACTCACACTTTTTTTGCAATAATCAAGTTTACCTACTTAAAGACCCAACTTTAAACTGTTATAAAAGGAAAAACAATTAACATGCGATTAAACACATAAATCAGAGCTTAAAACATGAGGAATAAACACAAGTTACAGCTAGGTTTGAGCTTTATACCTCGAAGTTGGGACCAGCCCTAAGAGCAACACCTTTAAAAGTGGTTCTCTCTCTCTCTCCTTTGTAGGGTTTGATTCCAGAAAGTGGGTGAAATAGGGACCTAGGTTTATCCTAGGCCCTTAAATAAGCACATTCGCTTGTGCTAGTGCTAAAAAAGTTAAGTTCAAGTGCATGTAGACTGTCATCGATTGATTGTTTTAATGCAACAGTCGATCATTAGGCCAATATTTATACTGTTCAACTGAGTTCAAAGCAATGATCAATCGTTATAAGAAATCATGACACCATTCACTAGTTACATGTCAACGATCGATCATTTCAATTGAAAAACCTAATAGCAAGTGTTTTGAAAACCTTAGCTTACCACGTATTGAAACCGGGTTATTTCAATAACTTAAACTTGTTCGGGCATTTTGCAAAATGGCTATAAAATATATGTACACACCACACACACAACACACATTGTAAGTAATATGCATTCACGTGTTTTAAAACCATATATTCTCTCGGGCTCAAATCAATTATTTGAAAGTATTTGTCATGTGTTTGGTTAGGGTGGTACATAATAATCAAGAAATAATGAAGTTCATAAAATACACACTAGGCCAATTAGGATGAAACAGAACAAAAAATAAGGCTGACAACACGAAGATAAGGGTTTCTACAACTAGGTCAATTAACCAGCAAGAGGAAAGTGTGAGAGAAAGAAGAAAGTAGGGATCTTTGAGATCTTGTGTTAAAAGTATGACCTTTTGGTTGTTTTGAACGTTAGTTGTGTTAAATAGGCACATTTGAGGTTTTAGACCACCTTGAGGTTGAGGAGAACATAAAGATAAAGGTTCTTTCGTGAAAATTTAGACAAATACATTTTGTGGCAAACATGTCTGAATGGTGTCACAGATTGTTCTGACAATGGAGACTACCCAACAATTTTCGGGAGTCTAGACAATTCTGAGGCAAAATGTGTTAATTAGGGTTGGGAGGTGGCTCACGCGATCACCCATACGGCCACCTTTTTGCTGGGCTGGTCTCTTTCTCCCCCTCCCCCCCTTCCTTCAGAGTCTAGAGGGGGTGGCTCACATTCTTTTTTTAATTTTTTTGTTTTGTTGTTTTGTGTTGTTGGTTTTTTTTGATTTTTTATTTTTTTAATATAATAAAAAATTTATATTTTTAAGTGATTAGGTGGTATAACTGTAACGCCCCGAGAATTAACCAACCTGTAGCTATTCGAAGTGCCTCGCAAGACCATTCACTAAGTAAATAAGTCATATGAGATTTAAAGTTTAGGAATACTACTATATCAAAACAAAATATACCGCAATGGAAAAAAAATATTTCTAAATCTAAGATTCAAACTTTAAGAACTACATGCAAAGAACTAGGCTATTAAAATAAATAAACAAGAAAATACTTACTCGAACACTAGGCCACTCTTGGCTATATGAGCAGTTGATCCTTACCTTATATAGACAGAAATCCCGACCTTCAGATCTTCCCACTAACGACTAGAAATAACCAAGAGTGTGGACTCAAATTGCTCTTCAAAATTTAAACTATGTTCTTTGAGTTGTTAGCTCACAAGAACTTGTAGTTGATGTGTTTTTTGAAGAGCCACAGACACCTCTATTTATATCCTTGAAAATATAAGAGGCCTGCTTAAAATAATCAGTGGGGGCTAGGAAAGGAGAGTAGACGGCTAAGCTAGGGAAAGTCCTAGCCGCCACATCTCCTTCAAGGAATGAGTGACGCATAGGCTAGGGTTTTCCACCCTAGCCATGCGTTGGCCTTCCTTGCATGGGCTTGGGTTTTATCCCATGCCCATACTCCTACTTTACCTCTTTGTACAGTTTTCCCTTAGGCCAAATTTTAATTTAATTAAACAAACCTGCTTAAATAATAAGCCTATGTTTTAAAAATAAAATACCTTACCTAATAAATAAAATAAAAGCTTATTATGGTTAATTTATGATAGCTTGGTGAGGGACCCGAAATGAAAAATAAATCGGGCTCAAATAGTCACCGACAAATTTCTGTTGCTATTTAATTACAATTGATGCCACTATACAATTGTAACTGCACTCCAAAATTATTTTAATATAAATCAACGACGTTTCTTTTACTTACTTATAGTATGAGTATGATCATCCATGAAATATTCCGTAGTAGAATTAAGACTAAGATACTGTCACACTAAATTCTCTACTTCTTAATCCTTGATTCCCAGATTTACCCTTGTCATTAATATGTTTAGATCTCAACCAAAATGCACTGATCAGATACTAAGAATGAACTCTTTTGAAATCCTAGTCAATGGGAAATTTCATATTCTTTTTGTTAATCCAAAGGACTCGGATTCCCTATTGAGCAAAGATTTCCTCACAATGTTTCATGTGACACCCCAATGCACGGAGATGTTGTCCAACGTTTAAGGTTTCACTCCATAATGCATCAAATTGACCGACGCTTACACATCTGAGTCCGCTTCCCCTCAGGATTTAGAATCATTGGTTACCAGTAGTCTGAAAGTTATTGTCTTTTTGAAGATAGTACTTTGGTGGAAAGACAACTCCCGGTCTGTTCAGTGTATACCACCTTATACACCCACTACATCAACCCGAAGAATCCTATTTGCCTGATTAAAGTAAATCACTTTTAGTTGATATGTAACTGTCTTAGCAAATGGAACGCCTAATTTCATTATTGACTGCGAATAATAAACCTTACAAAATACAAGGGTTATGGTCTATGACCTTGTGTGACAAAGATCATTGCTCATTCCCATAGTCCATATTTAATGTATTCCCGAACGCTTTATATGGGGATTTATTCAATGAAATTATACAAAAATTATATGCTATATGTCACAAATATATTTAATTAGAGAATAAAATTTTATTCATAACAAAACTATAATGTCAATCGTTTCACAAATTGGGATTCAAGGCATAATCCCCACATTAACTCACAAATACAGCGGACAATTTATAACCTAAAGCAAGATAGCATATCCAAATAGGACCATTAATCATAAAATATCCAACCAAATGCTAAATCTTTCAAAGTAAATCACTTAAACCCAAGTAGTGGTGTAAACGAGCCGAGCTTGAGCGAGTAGTGCTTGCTTGAGCTTGACTCATTAGAGTTTGTCTCGAGTCGAGCTCGAGCTCAAGCTTGACATGAGCCTCATTTTTATGTTCAAGCTCGCTTGCCAAGGTGAGAATCCCTGTGCAAGCTCGAGCTCAAACTCGATCATTTTGGCCGAGCTCAAGCTCAAGTACTCAACTTGAGCTCAACTCGAGTACTCCCTCCACGGCCCCAATTCCAACATCTCATGTGATTTTCATCTCCGCGAGAACATGGACGATGACGAACGACCACAATCTACTGCTCTGATGGAGGCGTGTTACTTTAGAAGTTGAAGGACGACCTGGAGAGGTTGCTAGAGGATCACTGCATGGAGGAGTTCACCGATGTCCCATGGAGGGCTTCGAAGCCGCCTTGCTCACCGGCTACGGATGGCACAAAGGGTTGGCTTGTGTAAAGTCTGCTTGAGAAAAAGAAATAAGGGGAAAAATAGAAGAAAGAAGAATGAATTGGGTCTAAAATGGAGGATAGAGACGAAGCAAATATGGTATGTTAGAGGTCTTGCATAAATGACTTATCTTTGTTTCTTGGGCAACGTTGACAAGCAGAGAGAGAAAGAGCATTAATAATCTAGAAGCATGAGTGAAGATAAGACTTGGAGAATTGGAAAAGTTGGAGGTAGGAGGAGAAGCCACGTGTAATTGGGCATTGAAAGAGTTAGCCTTGGTCTTGGGGATTGTGATACAGCCTAGCGAAGGACAATTCTTGAAGAAAATGATATAAAACTTCAATGTGCTTTGCTGACTATTCTTGAAGAAAAGAAAAAGAGTAGACGCAGCATGACTTATTTTTGGCCAGGTGTCAAAATATAAAAGAAGTAAGAAAATATTAATAAAAATAAAAATAATAAAGTTACCTGAAATCAACAAGATAACGTACCACGGTAACTTTATCGAGCCTAATAGAAAGTGCCATTGTACACGTTCAAGAAAAGTCCTCCTCCCCTCCGTTAATGCACTTGCTTTAGCCTTTAATACTAGTTTCCTACTTTCATATTTTATTTGAAAAACAAAATATATATATATACAAGTCAAGCCCTAACAAGCGAGTCGAGCCTTAAAGAGTTTGTTCACAAATATTAACCGAGTCGAGCTGAGCTTATACGAGTTTGTATCGTTTAATAATTGAACATATTTTGTGTTCATGAATGGCTCATTTAATAATTGAGTTGAGCACGAGTCAAGTCGAATCCGAGTATGTTCATGAGTAGCTCTGTTCATTTACACCCCTAAACCCAAGCGTTAAAAATTCAAATATCTCCAAAACATCAATACTTTAAGAAAACTTAACATAACAAGATCTCAAATGAACACCAAACATCATGGTTGAGTCTTAATAAGACAAGTCAAATAAATAATCTCAATTATCTCGCTACGAGTATCACCATTGCTATCCCCATAGGCTCTACAACCATTTTGAGCCTAGCTCCTCAAAGATAATCCTGACTATGTCTTTCACAAGTATATATTCTCCTCACTAGATCTGCCATCTAATTAGTTACGTACTAATACACAAAATACGATACAAAAATAGACAAGTGGAATTATTTGTAAGTCCACTACTTAATGAAGTAAGACACATGAAAACAATTATATAATTTGTGAACTAATAGTTTTGCAAAAGAGTTTTCCCACCATTAAAATAACACATCGTGTAAGGCAATTGATATTAGTTAAAGAATATCCAATGCAATATAGATATATAAATAGATGATAATTTTGATCATACAATCATAACTCGACTCCATATAGTCTATTCGAGCCTTTACCCCTTTTTGTACGGGTTTGAGCGTTCTCGTAAGAACTTCTGGTACAACACTGGTGTCTCGGTGTGCACAACTAGCATAAATCATACAACAACACGACCGAATCCAACCCTAGGTGGCCCACGCTACTGACAATGCCATATGGTCGTGATCACTACAAATACATGGCGGCGCTAGTCACTAAATTGGCCTTTTAGATCCAATGGCAAAACATAATTAAATTGGATTATAGGGCATTGCCCTTTTAATGGTAGCCCATGACACTATGACATGTCTACTAAATGCACTTATCTTTTTTGTGTTTTACATATGTGCATGACAGAAAATACTTACACGAACTTCAATTTATCTCATAATCACAGTTACATCATATGCATAAATAAGAGAGTTCATATGTTCATAAAATAGAGTTCATGTAATAAAACTCATGCATGTTTTCTTATCCATATGAAAGTAATATGTTAAAACAATGTCAATCATATAATAGTATCCATGTGAAATTCACTCACCTAAGTCGTGAAAGCAGTCCTCAGTGCTGACCTTGAACTCATCAATATTGTTCTTTGCACAAACCCTAGTGTTAGACAACTCTCTCAAACCAAAAACACTAACCAACAGTTTCATGTGAGATTCACTCACCCAAGTCGTGAAAGCAATTGTCAGTACTGACCTTGAACACCCAAAGATTGTCTTCTACATAAACCCTAGTGTTAGACAACTCTTTCAGACTAAAAACACTAACCTAGGACCGAAGAACTAACAAAATAGGGTTTTGGAATGGGGTAAGATCGATCCTGGAGGGATTGAGATTGATCCTGTTGAGGGAGGATCGATCCTGGCAGGGGAAGGATTAGGGGTGGCAATTCGTGTTCGCGTGTCAGGTTCGGGTCATAATCGAGGCATGGGTATAAGGTTATATAGGTCAACCCTAACCCGATCCATTTAATTAAATGGGTCAAACCCCTTAACCTTAATCCTCTAATTTTGTAGTGAGTTCGTGTCGGGTTCGCGGATCATGTAAAAAATTTTCTACCATTACATCATTTATCGGGTTTGGGTCGTATCGAAGCATGTGTATAAAACTAAGTAGGTCAACCATAACCCTTTAATTTCGTGTTGGGTTCATGTCGAGTTCGCGGGCGTATCAGAAATTGCCAACCATAGGTGTTTGTGCAAATATCAACCAAAATAATTGTTGGAGAATATACTCTAAATCCCAATCATTTACAAATTGATATTAAGAGTTTGTTATAAATAATAATTATTACTCACTGATTAAATATTTTGTTGCATGTAGCATATAATCTTTGTATGATCTCTATTGATTAATCATCATACAAAGGGTCCGGAGAATATATTGAATATGGACAATGAGTATGAGTAATGGTCGTTGTCACACAAGGTCTTAGTCTGTAATCCTTATATTTCCGAAAAGTTTTATAGTTTACAGTTAACAATGGAACTGGGCATTCCATTGGCTAAAACTGCTACACATCAACTTAAGTGATTTACCTTAGTCAGGTGAAGAGGATTCTTCGGATTGATGTAGTAGGTGTATAAGGTAATATACATTGAATGAGACAGGAGTTGTCTTTCTATAAAAATAATGTTATTGGAAAAGACACAAAACTCTCAGACTACTTATGAACAATGATTCTAAATCCTAAGGGGAAGCAGACTTAGATGTATAAGTGTTGGTTATTTTGATGCATTAGGAAGTGAGACCTTAAAAGTTGGATAACATCTCCGTACATTAGGTGATTACATGAAACATTGTGAGGGAAGTTTTGCTCAATAAGGAATCTAGGTCCTTTTAAGATCATATAGAAGGATAAGAAATTTTTTCCTTGACTAGGATATTTATTGAAATTTAATAAGAGTTTATTCTTAGTCTCTGGCTGGAGCTTTTGAAATGGAGAATTCTAAAATATTAACTTGTGAAAGAAGTATTAACAGTTGGGAGAATAAATAGGATAATATATTTGAGAATCAAGGATTAAGAGGCAGAGAATTTAGTGTGACAGTATCACAATCCTAATTCTGTTACGGAATAATTTCATGGAGGAATCACACTTATACTACGTAAATAAGTCAAAGGGAATGGTCGTCGATTTTTAATCAAAAATAAATTCTGGAGTGCAGTTGCAATTGTTTAGTGGAATCAATTTTAATTAAGTAGCGACAGGGATGGTTGGTTACTACTTGAGCCAGATTTATTTTTCCTTTCGGGTCCCTCACCAAGCTTTTGTAAATTAACCATGGATAGACTTTTATTTATTTATTAAGTAGGTTGTTTTATTTTAATAAACATAGGCTTAATAATTAGGCAAGTTGTTTTAATTAAATTAAGACATGAACTTAATAAGTAGCTTGTCTTAATTAATTAAAACATGGGCCAAAGAAAAATTGCTAGAGAGGATTAGTGGGAGGCTTGGGCTTGGGATGCTTGGGCTTGGGAAAAAATCCAAGCCCATTCTTAAGTGAATGACGCATGGGCTAGGGTTGAAACCCTAGCCCCATGCGTCACTTGCTAGAAGAGTGGAGACTAGGGGTTTAATCCTAGCCGTCCACTCCTCTAGTGGGGCGTCACTTGTGAAGGAGTGGAGGCTAGGGTTTTGTAACCCTAGCCATCCACCACTCCTAGTAATGCCATATTGCTTATTTTTTAATAAGTCTCTCATAGTTTTTAGATATAAATAGGGGTGCATGTGGCTCTTTCAAAATCACAATAAACACATCAACATAATTCTTTAAGTGTTTACTAAGAACTGAAATTCATGTGAGCTAACAACTCGAAGAATAAGTTTAAGATTTGAAGAGCATGTTAAGCCCACACTCTTAGTTATTTCTAGTCATTAGTGAGAAAATGTGAAAGTGTTCTTGGAGGAGTTTTTGGTGTTCTTGATGTTCTTGGAGTAGCTTGAATTTTTTGCTCATAAAGCCAAGGAGTGGCCTTAATCTTAAAGTAACTAATTTCTTGATTTTGCAAGTTTAATTATAAATAGCAATGTTCTTCGCATATTCTTCTTAGAGTAGATCTTGGCTAGGGAATAATTTATTGTCCGTTGCACTATATATATATATTTTGATATAGTAGTATTCCCAAAATAATTAGGTAAATAATTGTATGTTTTACTTGCAAGTGCACAAGATCAAAACGATAGTATAGAGAGCAAGTACAAAATCATTCTCACTAGGATTGGTAAATTGTGTTTAAAGAAAATTTCCTAAAGCAAATATCTTGAGTGAAATAAAACATGATTACAATGGAATGAAACAAATTATATAATTGAAATAATAAGTAAATAGGGTTGGGTTCCGATATCCATTGCTAATCATACTCTTTTAAGGAAACGATATGCACAATGCTACAACCCAAATTGCAATGCTTAATGCTTGCCAGCCACAAGGGCATGATATCTATTCCTAAAGCTATTAATTTTCCTAGGCAACGAGTTAGGTTTGGTATCTACTCTAACTCTTTTCTTTTTCAAGTGAAAAGCCTTAAGAAAACATAAATCTATAGAAATCGGCAAACACACTTAGTCTGAAACTTGGTATCTATTCAGATGCTTCATATTGATTATTCCAAGAATTTCCAATTGGTTTTTTTGTTACTCTATTAGGTCTAGGACTCGATCATCCAAATTGACCTAAATAACAATCCCCACATGGCCAATGCATATGATGATCAAGCATAAACATAACTCATATAAAGAACAAACAAATATTCGAAAATAACGAATTAAGAATCACAAATAATTGTAGCATGACAAATCAAAACCTTAAAGAGACATGATTAGGGCTTCAATCGAGTCCCAACAAAAGTATTAATTGCAACTAAATCTAACTAAATTTATATACATATAGAAAATAAAGAAAAGAAGAAAGAAAAATCAAAACCCTTCTTGATTTAGCCTCTGATTCCTCTCCCAAAGCTTGTATTTTAATTTAGACGACTTAAGGGTATATTTATAGAGTTTTTAGAGCAACCTTAGTCAATTTCGTACAGCCAAAAACTCCTAATTTGACTTGGACTTAGATTAGAAAATTTTCAAAACAGGTCTTCCGACTTCACTGTGTTCCAGCGCACGAAGGCACTCAAGCTCCCTAGATGGGCACTCAAGCCCTTGGATTGTGCGCTTGAGCGGCTTTGCCTTCAGTGGTGCACTCAAGCTCCTAAATGTTGAGCTCGAGCGTTTGCTTCTGTGGTGCTTTTCTCAACTTTTTGCCAAAATGTCTTTTAAGCTTGAAACTTTGATGGAATTGATTTCTTTTCTTCCAAAACCTATAAAACAAGAAGAAAAAAAATACAAAAACAACACAAAATATTATACTATAATGAATCTAAGAGATTAACATATGTGAATTAATGGAGCGAATGTGTAACATTCAGCACTTATCAATAGGGAGGATGGATCCTACTAGGGAGGATCGATCTTGGACTAGCAGAAACATCTCCCTATACATCCAAAACACTCTCGAACTGCAAAACGACTCGAACAAACTCTATAACGATTCCTAAGGTCACTAGAATGATTTTGAGCTTAATCTAGCCAAATGTATGGTCTAAGATCATCATAACCAATCAAATACACTTACTATGACCTCTAATAGACTCGAATAACATAAACAATATACGAACACCGAACAAATACTCAAGAACACACACCAAACCACACTAACCTATGGTGAAAGGAAATCAAACAACAAGGAACGACGAAACTAATCACCTCACTAAATTTGCAGGGCTTAGAAATTCGAAAAAAACAATCCCAAACTGATGAAACAAAACTCCTTTCTCCACCACGACACTCCGACAACCTCTTGGAACCTTAAAACTCATGTAACAATGTTTGATGAAGGTTAAAGATGAATATATAAAAGTTACGGTTGCATTAGGATTTCAAAAAATCCTAAAATCGCATTATGATGGGAGATGATCAATCATGAAAAATGGAGAATCAATCCTTAGGGTTTTTGGCCCTTGAGAATCGGCCCTCCAAACCTGGAGGATCCTTTTGAGCCCTAGAAATTACCTCAAACCTTCCAAACTTGATTCCAACAAACTTTAGAGTCCAAAATACTACATGTTTTAATTAAGGTTAGGATCAGAATATTACATTAACGAAATTAATGCCACCTAAATAGTTTTACATGATTTTAGGCGAAAAGCGTAAATTAAAAGACGCAAAAAACTTTAGGGTTAAAAGTCAAATTTAAAAAACCCAGAGAGTAAATTAAACTCGCATGATTACTCGTAGAGTAAATTTATATTTTTTATAAAACTAATTCACTCTTTTTAGGTCCACTAAATCGTTTACTTGGACTTTTCATAAACAATAAGAAAAATACATAAGAAAGATGTTCATGCTTTGAATTTGAGGAATTATTTTAATGTTTATTTGTTTTATTTGTGGAAGGGAATTCTTTTTTTTCATCGTGAAAAAATGTCAAGAGTTTTTTTTCTTTCTAACCAATAGAATCATTGTCTAAGAAAGTTAATATTGGAATTAAAGGAGAAATTGTATTTTAATTACCACTTTATTTTTAATGTTCCTTCTCTTCTTTCTTTCATTGTTTTAATTTTTGCAATGTCATTTTCAATCTATCATTTATGTTGTAATGTCTCACTTTTGTGAGGATGAGGCCTTATATGCTGTAGTAAAAATTGTAGAAAATTAAGGGTCCAAATTAACTGAAAAAAAATTATAATTAATTTAGACTCTTAATTTTTTTACAGCTTGCATGCTGTAGTAAAATCTACAGTATGCAATTGGAAATAAAGATTTGTAAGTCCACTACTTAATGAAGTAAGATCACATGGAAAACAATTATATAATTTGTGAACTAATAGTTTTACAAAAGAGTTTTCCACATTAAAATAACACATCGTGTAAGGCAATTGATATTAGTTAAAGAATATCCAATGCAATATAGATATATAAATAGATGATAATTTTGATCATACAATCATAACTCGACTCCATATAGTCTATTCGAGCCTCTACCCCTTTTTGTACGGGTTTGAGCGTTCTTGTAAGAACTTCTGATACAACACTGGTGTCCCGGTGTGCACAACTAGCATAAATCATACAACAACACGACCGAATCCAACCCTAGGTGGCCCACGCTACTGATAATGCCATATGGTCGTGATCACTACGAATACATGGCGGCACTAGTCACTCAATTGGCCTTTTAGATCCAATGGCAAAACATAATTAAATTGGATTATAGGGCATTGCCCTTTTAATGGTAGCCCATGACACTATGACTTGTCTACTAAATGCACTTATCTTTTTTGTGTTTTACATATGTGCATGACAGAAAATACTTACACGAACTTCAATTTATCTCATAATCACAGTTACATCATATGCACAAATAAGAGAGTTCATATGTTCATAAAATAGAGTTCATGAAATAAAAATCATGCATGTTTTCTTATTCATATGAAAGTAATATTTTAAAACAATGTCAATCATATAATAGTATCCACGTGAAATTCACTCACCTAAGTCGTGAAAGCAGTCCTCAGTACTGACCTTGAACTCATCAAGATTGTTCTTTGCACAAACCCTAGTGTTAGACAACTCTCTCAAACCAAAAACACTAACCAACAGTTTCATGAGAGATTCACTCACCTAAGTCGTGAAAGCAATCGTCAGTACTGACCTTGAACTCACAAAGATTGTCTTCTACATAAACCCTAGTGTTAGACAACTCTTTCGGACTAAAAACACTAACTTAGGACCTAAGAACTAACAAAATAGGGTTTTGGAATGGGGTAAGATCGATCCTGGAGGGATTGAGATTGATCCTGTTGAGGGAGGATCGATCCTGGCAGGGGAAGGATTAGGGGTGGCAATTCGTGTTCGCATGTCAGGTTCGGGTCATATCGNGACTTACATGTTGTAATAAAAATAGTAGAAAATTAAGGGCCCAAATTACCTGAAAAAAAAATTATAATTAATTTAGACTCTTAATTTTTTTACAGCTTGCATGCTGTAGTAAAATCTACAGTATGCAAGCCTGATCCCTTCTATGATTCAAAATGAAAAAAAAATATATATATATATATATATATCTTTTTTGTCTTTTTCTAAATTTTAAAAAATAAATTAAGAGGACATTAGAAAAATTAAAAATAAAAAGACATTGTAAAAGAAAAAAATAATTAATGGGAGCTAAAAGTTGTTGTTATACGTCATGAAATCCGCTAATTATGGTACGATGATTACTGCTGTTAAATAAAAAAGAGACATATATGATGTAATCACGTAGTCAGTGTCGGAATTGGAAAATATTCTCGAACGAGGAATGCAGCTGGCATGCATATCAAACCAGCAGCTATTCTTTGTCCAACACGTCTCATTCACTGCCATCATGGGTTTGGCTGAGCTGTCCTTCTCACGAGGATTCTAGCAAATGCTAAGAAATTGATATTCTATTTCCTTTCTACCAAACACGTTTTTGTACACGACATCACACACATAGATATCATTTCTAGATATCATAGAAATGAATGGCCTTGTAATATGTTTTGTTTTTCCCTATTTTACGACTATTTTTTCCTAGTCTTGATGGATGGAATGGAGATATTTGTTGGGTACATAGAATTTATCCTAATTAGAATTTATTCTAATTAATGGCTTTGTGAATATTACATGTAGAGAATATACGGATTTATAATATTATGAGATTTACAAAGAGAAATTCTAAATACTACACATATTTATTTTTACTGAGTTATCCATTAATCCTTAAATTTTTTATTTTATTTTATTTTTTAACAAGAGCTAATCACCAGCATCCACTCGGCCATCTGGGTTTGCAGATCATTTACATCGGTGGATGGACCGTTGATGCTTTCGGGAATGAAGTTGGATTATTCTTGATGGTTCGGAAGTCGGTTTAGTTGTTTATGCCCTTTGCCTATGCTCTCTTATCTCTTCTTTTGTGGAGTTTTGTCCTCTGATCCCCATTCCTAGTTGGAAGATGTTTTTTTCTTCCCACCCTCTCTGACGTTTGAACGTTTTTTATTCTTCTAGTTTTAAGTAAGCTCTGGATAGCAATTAGGAAGATAACACTTGAGAAAGAGGTGACTTGATTGATGTCAATCCCTTTTGGCTCTGATTAGATAATACAGCTCATCCTGTCGTGTTTTTAGCGTAAGAAGGCAACAAGAAAGGATTAAGTTAGCTTTTGGGTCCCAATTCTACACAAAGTCTGTCTTCATCACATTAAATTCATGCAATAATTCTGCATTGAGTTGACCTTTGAACAGATGCTTTGCTGTGACTAACAGCTTCAATTGAAAGAGAGTGTTGGAGGAATCTGATAGCTGGCGTTTTTAATTTACATTCCATTGGCAACCATAACGTAGAGATTATCTCCAGGGTAGTCTTTTAACATTTGTTAAAAAAGATGAATAGCATTTCATTCACCCAAACAAGAAAACAAATCCTCCACAATCTCGATCATGTAGAATCCTCTTCATCATCTTGTATAATATATTATATGTAGGCATTATTCCAAGGGTAGTCTTGTAACATTTTTTAACAAAGATGAATAGCATATCCATTCACCAAAACAAGAAAATCAAATCCTCCACAAATCTCGTAACATATAGAATCTCTTATCATCATTTGGTATTATATATACTATATTACTGTGAATCAAAAAAATAAACTATTGTATAAATTTGCTAGGTGAAATGTGACCATTTAATTTCAAAACAAATGATCTAGGTTTGAAAAAATTACTAAAACAGGTTCTAAAAGATGTTAGATTCATTTTTATAAATAGCAATGTTACTAAAGTAAAATTTACACCTCTATTCATTCATCTTATTGACTGAGTTGATATAATATACTAAGGGACATGTTGGTACGCGGATGACTATTCTATGGAATTGCATTTATCAAGTATGAAATGAGTATCATGCATTAGCTTGAAAATATCAATCCAATGACCATGAATAAATAATTATTCTTTAATTAAGAGAATACCATTATTTTTAGATTTAAGAGGAATGACATATTTCCTCAATTGAAAGAATAGTCACTCCATTATGGCCATCTAAATGGTTACTTCTAAAATAATTCATCCCTTCATTTCATTTTTAATAAGGGGCTATCTTCTTAGAATAGTATTCGCGTACCAAACATAGCTAGAGTGTTTATCTACAATTT
>FXXK01002807.1:0-11132 GCA_900184695.1 Betula pendula
AAGAGAGAGATAGACATAAGTTATGCCACTTCCTCTCCAGCCTGTCATCACTTCTATCCACCCAGGTCTGTCGTTTTGATTTTGTTGATTCAGAATTTAAAAAATTTTTGATTTCGACCAGACCTGGAGTATTGGTGTTTCAGAATAGATGGGTTTTGAGCTCCAAGTTCCATAGATGATATTGCTGGGCACGTTGCTGTCACATGAGAATTTCTCATCCACACGCTTTACTTGAGCCAATCCCGGAATTTGATTTGCAAACCGATTGGTGCAGACATGGTGTGATGGACCTAATAAATCGAGGAGAAATTGCACGAGCAAACAAATTTGCCTCCAAGACGTGTATGGTAGACACAGTACGTAAAGTGAATGTGCCCGATTGGGACACAAAATTCAGCGGTCGGCCGTTTCCTTGCAAGTTCTTTATGCCTTTCACAAGAAGCATTGTCCAGCTCCGCATGCTTATAGTGGGAACCAAATTTTCAAAGTGTGGGAGATGGTTGTGGATCAAGCGATCTTCACTGACACATCCAAGCTGCCTTTCCTTACATTAGTTACCGTAAAACTTCTGATAAGAAATGGGAATTGATATGGCAAGAAGAGCGGCGAATGGGAAAAATAAGTTCCGCTGTAGTTGGTCAGTCCGAGCGAAGTATTTGGAAATAATGTGGTCTCTCAGTGATTGATGGCCACAGAGTACTGCGAGTGTGCTCAAGACGAGATATGCTCAGATGCAGTTTGATGAGATGGCTCAGGGAGAAGCCACTCACCAGCTCTGCCGTCAGGGTGATGGAACAAGAGCCCCATTTCACAGTCGAGTATGAGCTGGCAGAACAGTTGACCGAGTCTTTCAGTGGCAATCAAGAGCTTTGCCATGCAGGGTTCAATCAGAGCAGTAGGCTTACACTTCAGATTTTCATTGTTGTTATGTTTGTATACACTTTTTGTTCAGTCCATTTTTGTTTGTTTTTGTTTCTTCCCCACCTTTATGTTCCTCCTATTCTTTGGATTTCTTGTGTCCTTCTTTAGTACCCACTCACTCTTTAGCATTATGTATTATTTGATGGCTTTGGCATGTTTATTTGTATTCACATTGTTTGTATTTTGGAAACGATTATGTTATTTGACACCATCCAATGTATTTGTTTTTTGCCATTTCTTATAAGGACAGGTGTTTTGTTCATTTCATGAGGATTATGAGAAGTTGGGTTTTGTTCAAAGATTTAATTTTGATTTTCTTAATTCTTTTATTCTTTCTTTCTTTTGTATTTATTTTGCTTTTTTAGTTGGATTTTAGTTTTTTTTCAGGATAAGTGACTGTAAAGATCAAGTTTGGGGTATGCATAGAGCCATACCCTCCCCAAAGGTTTATGGTTTTTTTTTTTTTTTTTTTTTTTTTTTTCTTTATCCCTTATTTTGGGCTATTCATTATCAGTCACATTGGGGACATGGTTATTTAAGTTTGGGGTATGGGTAAACACTTGATTCTTGTTCATTTACTCGACTTATTCTTGGTTTTGTAAAAAATTATGTCTGTTGTAAATACATGTTTGGGAATAACATGTTCATATTATTTCCTAGAATGTTATTGATCTTTAAATTTGATTTTCATTTCATGGTGGATGCCGTAAAATTACTGAACACATGAGTCATGCGAGTTAGAAGAATTGTAAATCTTTTTTACTTGTCGTTGTGGCTTTTGAGAGATTCAACTGTTTTCAGCATTGTATGGTGATCACGCTTTGACGCACATGTGCACATGGATTGTGAAGGTATGAAGCTTAAAAGACAACATGTCTTGGATTTTCAATACGTCTGATGAAGATTGGATTGCTGTTAGATGGAGTGACCTGTGGCTAATAAATATGATAGTATCACGTGTAAAAAAAAAAAAAAAAAAAAAAAAAAAAAAAATAAAAAAATGATAGAAACAGCTAGCTTGTCTTTGTAGCCTAGTTATACTCGAGTATGTATCAGCCCCTAGGGATTGTCTCTACATCTAGTGCCCTAAAACCATGCTGGTTTGGGAGTCATTGGCTTAACACTCATTACATGGGTTAACTAGAAAGAGCTTAATGGAGGTTAAGGCTTAACAGCGTGTGTAAATATAAGTATAGAAGGTAATGGTAAATAATGTACCAATGCCCTGGTTATTTCATTTGATAAGAGTTCAATGGATTTTGATAATGTTGAGCCATGTGAGTTGCTGATTATTTTGAAACCTCGTATCTATGTGCTGAGTCACTTTTCACCAGTTGGAACATACATGAATTCTCAGCTAGCCATCGGTAAGTAAAACATATTTTGCACATTCTGATCTTGTAGTGAAAATGGAGTTGTTAGTTTAAGCTTACCATTGACATGCGAACCATTATTTTTGTGATACTGCATTCTTTGTGTAATGTGAGCTGCGCAATGTTTGTGGGGTAACATTTTGTTAAACCCTCACGAGACTTCACTCGTCCGCTAGTTATGGCTAGGGGTTTAAAAAGGCTTGTTGCATATGCTAAATGCAATCGTGTTTCCTACGACAAGGAGGTAGAGTAGTTGTATATATTGTTTCATTTCACTTTTAGTATTGTAATGCTAAGGGACTAGCATTATGTAAGTTTGGGGTGTGATAAGTCTGGAATGTTACACATTCAAGCCCCTAACTCGCATGTGTTATACCTTAGTTTGTATGTTATCTATACTTTTAGTGTGTTTTAGTTTTTCCATATTTTCAGGTCTTAATGAAAATTCAAGACAACTCATGGACATTAGACTTGAAGATATGTTGGGAAGAAGTCATTGCTGAAGAAGGAGTGACGCTCGAGCGCCCAAACTTGACGCTCGAGCGACAGAAGCAACCTCAACACTGGCGCACGCAGCAGCGCACGCAGATATCGAGCGCCAGAGCACTTGACGCTCGAGCGCCCAAAAGTGACGCTCGAGCGTCGTCGCCCCTTCCAGAACCTGAAGATCTTTTCAGGCAGCTCATAGCGCTAGATCTTTATGGGTCTTCTTTTGCGGCTTGTCGTCGATGTGGGCGCCGAATTCGTCCCTCAGAACCGCCCAACGACTTTTTGGAGATAATCTTTGTAGCATTTATGGTTTTGGGAAAGATCTAAGTCCTTCCCTCTCTATATGATCTTGAGTCCGAGAATGGACCATGATCTCGGTTCTCTATTGTTTTTCTTAGTTTTTCTTGCATTTACTTGTATTCAGGCCAGTAGGTAAGACTCTCTCTTAGTGCTTGGTTTCCTTGGGGAATGGGTTTCTCCAATTCAATGGAGTTTTCCATAACCCTCATGAGGAACTAAACCTTCTTAGGGTTTTGATTTAGTTAATCCAGTACTATGAGTTGAGTAGTGTAGTGTGGAGTTTTATAATGGTGAGGTGATTGTACATGCTTTGTTTTGAGCTTAATGCAAACACCATTTGAGATATATGCTTTCTTGTCTAATGAAGGATTGTGTGGAAGTCTTGGATGGATTATAACTTGCAATGTATTTGTTGACATGATTCTAAGTGGATATGATATTGCATGCTAGGGACCACAATTTAATCCTTGTAGTTTAACTTAGAGTAGTGGGAAAAAGGGGTGGAAACCTAAAGATGTTCTATGCTATTCATGAATTATGTATGCTTGAGAAGGATTTATATTGCATGCTAGGGAGCTTAGATTATCTCACATTTAGATTAGGTGGGTGGTTTGAGGTAGCTAAGATGCTCTATTATTTCTTTTGAAAATGATATTCTTGAAGAGTGTTTTGAGGGTTGACACCTTCACACCCTCAAAACCTTAACTTTATGTGAATTCCATCTATATCTTGCTTGCTTATGGTATGAGGATTGAGTGAAATCAATTCTCTATACCTCTCTTATCATTTCCTAGTTTTATTTGCATAACTAGTTTAAAAGCTTTTTGTTGGTGTGTTTTAGTTAAAAACCCAAATTCTTGTGTTTATGAGTTAGGTTAGGTAAAGTCTAGAATTCCATCTCACATAACCTTTACAATCCTGTGGTTCGATCCCTCAATATAGACCTATCTACAAAGATTCGTGCTATTGCGAGTGTTTATAAATTTTAAACTTGATTTCTAAACCGATCACATACATGGAATTATCCCATGAATACATTTTCGTGAAATGACAAATTTGCTCGATTGTTAAAGTTGCATTTCATTTATCTAGAATTTAACTATGGATACCACATATTCACCAAAGAAGTGACGGCTGTTGCTGTAAAGTGTTGAGTTTTTTTGTTAATTAATTTCAAAGAAGAGAGCCAAGAAATGCGTTCAATTTGTTATGACAAATTGACAATCTTGTCAAAGTCATGATCTACTCCACTAATGGGAGTTTGGAAAAAATTGGTCGTATTCTCACACCAATTTTCTTAATGTCCTTGAGAGATTGCACATCACCAGTAAATGGCAATAAATTGACAGAAGGCCGAAGGAAACTCCATAAAGTGGAACCCAGGACTATTATTTCTACACCGTGGTGCACGGCATTCTAAAGCCAGATGAAGACTTTGTTGCACATGTCATGACAATCTTGACAAACTCATCACTATTTGTTGCTTAATTAATAGGAGTTTGGAAAAGTGGCCGGATTCCCACACCAATAATTTTCCTAAATTTCTTAGACTGGACATCACCATTGACATATATTGCAGTGGAATATCTTCATCATGACTATCCTACACCGTTGTGCACGGCCTTCTTAAGCCAAGTAATGTCTTCAGAGAAAACGACTCGGCTTAGTTATATTAAATGTAATTTATGTTCATCGTAAGAGAGAAAAGGATCGTGGAGAATAAATGTGTAACTTGTATTTATTTTATTAGATGTAATTTTCAGATAAAATATCATTCATTGACTGACTAAACTGTTTTGTTTACCGTCTTTTTGAAAGATCTAGTACTAGTTTAAGGTAAATGACTCGTTTACATGGTTCGATTGTTAAAGTAATTGTGGACACCCATTTACTACAATTAAAGACGGAATATTGAACATCATTTATTTGGAATTTAGCCACCGATTCCAGAGATTCACCAAAGAATTAAGTTAGTTGATATGGCAAATGTTGTGACTGGCCGGGCTCAAGAAATTAAATAATCGATCAATTGCATCTTCTCCTCATGAGTAGCAATGAAAAGGGAAAGATCTTGATGGACAACAAAAAAACCTAATATATAAAAGGAGAGCGATCCCGGGGCATCGCAAGATAATTTACTTGGTAACTATTTATTTAACATATCTTTCATTGAATTTTTTAACAAAAAAAAAAAAAAAAAGTTATTTCTAGTCTTTTTTTTTGGTGCATGAATTTTTTACTACCCTTTTCTCTAAAAGTCAATGACGTCAACGCCCAACCACTCCACCCTTGTTTTCCAAAAATCCCATATTTTTTTCCTTACAATTTTTTATGCTGCAATCTCCTTATATATATCAGTCTCACGACTTGAACTCACACCCACCTCCGGTGCCTCAACCAACATACACTTCTCATGGAGAGAACTTGTTTCCTATCCTCCCTTTGTGTAGCATTTTTTATGGTACAATATGAGCATATATATCCGGCTCAACTAATGTTTAGCAAAATTTTAATTAAAACACCAATTTTTTATTTTAATTATTAATTTTTCAAAAGAACTTACATCCGACTCAGCATTTTAACTAACAACTTTTATTATTCTATTTAAATATTTATTATTATTATTATTATTATATTTTATTCAACAATCATATTTTTGAAACCTTATCATTTCTTAAAGATTATATTTTTTAAAATGTTATTTTTTTAATGGTCATATTTTTTTTAAATTTTTTATCTTTTATATATATATATATATATATATATATATATATTATATTTATATTATATATTTTTAAAAAAATGAAGAATTGAATATCAAATTTCTAACTATAGCGTCAACGATCATATTCGTTTTAAGGCTTTTGTGTAAATATGCAAGCAATAGAATTCAATAGCATGCACTGGGATTTACAAAAAAGAAAAAAAAAAAAAAAATCATGCCTGGCGGTAACTGGCGTAGGAAGAAAAAATCAAGAAGAAGAGGGAAGGAGACACGTGAGAGAGAGAGAGAGGGGGATATAATATTTTTGTTATAGAGGAAGAGATGATTGAACAAGTTTTTTTATTAATAAAAATTATGCATTGTCGAGCTATGGTGCTGAGCACTGTAGCAGCTCAGCAAATTTTTTGGTATGTTGCTGGGCCGGATGTGGAGCTTTTTTCAATTTTGTTTACTACAGGGCTCAACAAAATAGCTTTTTAGCTACTTTGTTAAGTCCAATGTGAGTTCTCTTACATGGCAAGCCTAGCTTTTGCAACTGTTCCCAACATTACCACCGATGAATTGGCTCTTCTTGCCTTAAAGGCTCAAATTTCTTATGACCCTCAAAATGTTTTGACAAACCGTTAGTCCACCAGTATCCTTGTCTGCAACTGGTCTGGTATCACTTGTGGTTCTAGCCATCGTCGAGTCATTGCATTAAACCTTTCTTACATGGACATTGTAGGCACTATTCCTCCACACGTGGAAAACCTTTCATTTCTTATCACTCTAAGCATTAAAAACAATAGTTTTCATGACTTTCTGCCCAATGAGTTGTCTCATCTTTACCGGATGCAACACTTATTCATTGGATTCAATAACTTCAGCGAAAAAATATCATCATGGATTGGTCTATTATCCAAACTTCAGAATTTGTCTCTAAACGGTAACAGTTTCACAGGAAGTATTCCCCCATCTCTATCTAACATATCTTCATTAGAAATAATAAATCTTGGATATAACAAGTTTTTGGGCTCCATACCTTCTTTCATCTTTAACATATCCACCTTGCGAAATTTATCTCAGAAATAACATGCTTTCTGGTTCAATGCCCTCCATTTTTTCTAGCAAGTCATTGTTGCAAGCCATAGTTCTTTACTCTAATCAGTTGTCTTTGGTGGACTCCCAGAAAATATGTTTAATCATCTTCCCAAATTACAAAGGCTTGATGTGTCCTATAATAAGTTTTATGGTCAAATCCCATCCACTTTGTTCAATCGCAAATAATTGAAATATTTATCGTTATACGCTAATAATTTTACAGAAAGAGTTCCATAAAAAATTGGGAACTTAACCATGCTTACCAAGTTATACCTTAGTTTTAACAACTTTGAAGGTTTGTTTACTGTTGCTTTAGCCTTTTGTAGATTAAACTTCAATATTTGTCTATAAATGGTAACTGTTTTATAGGTACTCTCCCTTCAACTTTCTTCAACGGCAAATAGCTGCTATATTTAGGTTTGTGGGGTAATAGCTTCACAGCCTTCACTGGAAGTGTACCGCTAGAAATTGAAAACTTAACATGCTCATGGGAGTAGACTTTGGTTACAACAACTTTGAAGGTATTTTTAATCCTGTTTTAATTGATTGATTATAAGGATAATATCATTACCTCACATATGTGCCTTTTTTTATTGCCTTGAATTGGGTACCTTTCAAATGAAAGTACAAAATATTAGGCACAATATTCAAGGAAATAAAAGGACGGAAGGAACTCTATGAAAGTAAAAAACTCTGGTGGATAGTAATCTAAGCTTGGTTTGTTAATATTTTTTTTCTTCTTAAAACAAAAATCTTAGCAAACATAAAACACTACTAAAAACACATAAATAATTTTCACCTTTATGTCAGATTACAATACATTTTCATACCAAAAACAAAAAATACCTAAAGTATATATTAACAAACTGAGTGTTATTCCTTCAATTGGAAGAGCTGCAGTACTCTTAACTTAGTGTTGATCGGTGATCCCTTGGATTGGGCTTTTAATGTAGCTGCTTGCATGCACAAATGAAGTGGTGCAACAAAAACAAGATGATTTCCAGTAACGCTGTATTAGTACTGCAGCCTATGAGCATAGAAATAGAAATCAGCAATTATATATGTAAGGATAAATTATGGTTTGAAATTGGTTCGAGTAAATACTTTCCGTCAGCAGGAGAAAGTTAGAATGTTAAGTCAAAAAGTTATGTACCAAATTAAATAATTTATCTCATAATCGACAATTAGACTCTCTTCTTGTCTTTCCTTAATTTTTTCTTAAAAACTGACAAACATAATGTTATTATTCCCCAATATAATTAATTCCCTATGTGGCTTGCACTGAAAAATCGAAAGTTAGTCAATGACTTCAAAGCCCAACCATGCATGCCACCCTCCTTAATTTTTTCCCAAAATCCCCATCTTCCTATTCATTTTCGGTTTTGATCTCCTTATATGTTTCCTCATGTATTCATCTTCCTTAATTAAAACTCAAATATAAGTAATTCTTTCCATGGTCTGAGGCAGAAAACCGAAAGTATTAATCACAAAACAAGTTGGCCACCTTGTCGGTTGAGCCTCTATTTTACTAGTGAATGATGTGATATTTTGTAAGTCTTAGATTTAAATCCACAAAGAAGAGGAGAAAGAAAAGAAAAAAAAAAAAAAAAAGATTAAAAACCAAAACGTAATTATATTTGAAAGTCGTCTTGCATCACACAAAATGTTGTCTAAAGCAGCCTTTAAGAAGGCAATGCCCAATGGGCTTAACTTGGTTAAGTGGGTGTGAAATGGGGAAGCAATGATCATGCATGCCAACCGCTAATATATTGTGTAGGCCCGCCCAACAATTATTAGTCAATGACCAACAATGACTTGTCGGATAGTGGGCCGAGTGGCTTCTATATTAATAATTTGCTCATAATTTGAAGTTTTGGTTGGTTTATTAGACATCTATTTACTTTTATGTACTTATCTTTACCAGTTGTAACACTTATCCTTTGGATTCAATAACTTCAACGGTGAAATCTTATCATGGATGGTGCTATTATCCAAACTTCAAAATTTTTCTCAAAACCTTAACAGTTTTATAAGAGGTATTCCACCATCTCCATCTAACATATCTTCATTGCAAATATTAAATCTTAGATATAACAAGCTTTTGGGCTCCATACCTTCCTCCATCTTTAACATATCCACCGAGAAATTTATCTTAAAAATAGCATGCTTTCTGGTCCCATGCCCTCCACTATTTCTAGCATGTCATCATTGCAAGTCATAGTTCTTTATTATAATAAGCTATCTGATGGACTTCTAGAAGATATGTTTAATCATCTTCCCAGCTTATAAAGGCTTGGTGTGTCTTACAATCAATTTTATGGCCAACTCCCATCCACTTTGTTCGAGTGCAAACAACTGCAATATTTATCAATGTATGATAATAATTTCACAGGAAGACTATTTTCAAAAATTGGAAACTTAATTATGCTTACCATGTTATACCTTGGCTATAACG
Source organism: Betula pendula (assembly GCA_900184695.1). Lineage (NCBI taxonomy): Eukaryota > Viridiplantae > Streptophyta > Magnoliopsida > Fagales > Betulaceae > Betula > Betula pendula. The sequence continues at coordinate 9,344 of FXXK01002807.1, forward strand.
AATTTGAAGGTTTGTTTAGTGTTCTTTTAGCCCTTCGTGGATAAACAAACTTTGATATTCGTTTCTAAATGGTGACTGTTTTTATAGGTATTACGCTATCTACTTTGTTCTATTGCAGACAACTACAAATTTTATCGTTGTCGAGTAATAGATTTACACGAAGTGTACTTTTGAAAATTGAAAACTTAATTATGCTCATTGGCTTAGACCTTGGCAACAACAACTTTGGAGGGAATGTTTAATATTATCCAAGTCTTTAGTCACTTGGGAAATTTTAATAGTTGTTTCTAAATGATAATTGTTTTATAGGTACTATCTCATCCATTTTGTTCAGGTGCAAACAGCTGCAATATTTAAGTTTTGGGAATAATAGTTTCACTGGAAGTATACCTTCAGAAATTGAGAATTTAACCATGCTCACAATGTTATACCTTAACAACAACAACATTGAAGGTATGTTTAGTCCCGTTTTAGTTGATTGATTATATAGATGACATCATTTACTCAGGATATTTGCCTTTTTATTACTTCAGATTGAGTACTTTTCAATTGAAAGTACAAAATAATTATACACAACATTTTAGGAGACAAAAGGATGTATGGAACTCTCGAAAAAGTAAAAAATTCTAGTTTATTGTAGTAACTAGGCTTTGTTTGTAAAATTTTTGTTTTCTCCTCTCAAAACAAAAACATTAACAAACACCATAAACATATAATAACTTTCACATTTATATCAGATCAAAAGACTTAACCAAATAAAAAACAAGAAACACCCCAAACATATTAACAAACAAAGTGCGATTTATTGTTGCTAGAGTGTACATTATCCATTGGATTGGAAGAGCCGCACTCTTAACTTAGGCTCCGTTTATTTGGGCGTAAAATGATTTTCATTGGAAAAATGATTTCAGGAAAATCATTTTTCAGGAAAATGTTTTCTGCCGAAAACATTTTCCAGTGTTTGGCGCGTACAGAAAATTGCAAATATTTGTTATATTTTTAACAAATCATATTAACCTATAAAAATTATTTTTTATGCACAACTTAAAAATATTAATATAATTTTATTAATATATTATATTAATAAAATCTCAAGACCATAGCCAAAACAACGCTAGACCATCGCTGGACCACCGCTGGACCACCGTCAGAACCTGTTCGGGACCTGGCAAGCGACCAGGTCCCAATGGGGTCTAGACCAAGTCCATGTTGTTGGGAATCATGCTCCATGTTAACAAGAAACATGGTATAACACAGCGGACATAACAAAAATTTTAAACAAATCTAACTGATCTAGGATCTCAATTAACTTAAGAGAAAACATGCTTTTGATTTTCACAAGATTAAAGTAAAACATAAATAATATTTACTTACAAATCCTATCGGCCTCTCCTTAGGCATATATGGTTATTTGAATTCACCTTTGTATCTTTGTTGTTGATGATCTTCGAAGCTGATGAAGAACGCAAAGAATACCATGAACACTAAAAGCTCCATAATCTTCAAAGGCATGATGAACTCTAAGAACGCGAAGAACATGATGAATATGAAGAACATTGTTCTTCATAAATTCGAATCTTCTTCTTGATGGCTGAACATGATAGTGAGTGTGAACTCATAATATGAAGCAAGAGAATAATATTTCTCTTTTACAAAAATCAATCATTTAACACCTCAATGCTTATTGTCTACAGTTTGTAGAAACTTGTATTCTAAGAGATGATCTTGTAGTAATGGAAGTAGTTTTCCATTCGTTGTATTGGAGTGTCTTTTCTGCTTCTAACTGAGC
>FXXK01002809.1:7500-36275 GCA_900184695.1 Betula pendula
TATATCAACATAGCATGCTCCAAAATGGTTTTCTTTTCCCAATTCCATAAGTATTCATTTACCTTGACCATTCGGATGAATCCTCAGACATCCTAATGTCTTGCATTGTAAACCAACCTATAATCAGACAAGATGCTAATCACAAACCTAAAACCACACTTAGAAACCTAATACACACAATGGAAACCCTAAAACAGGTTTCCAAGGCAGTTAGAATCAACTCTAAGGGTTATGGATCAATCCAGACTGTCTAGGATCGATCTTGAATGCTGGGATTATGGGTGTAAACGAGCCGAGTTCGAGTGAGTAGTGGCTTTGCGAACTCGGCTCGTTCATTTTGTATTCGATCTCGAGCTCAAGCTTGAGCCTGGGATGAGCACTAAACCTGCACTCGAGCTCGGCTCGCCAAGGGGAAAACCTTGTGCGAGATCGAACTCAAGCTCGCCCATTAGTCGAGCCGAGTGCTCGACTAGACTCGAGTCGAGTATAATTTTTTAGATTTTGATTTCAAGGAAAAAAAAGAAAGAAAAAGAAAACAGAAAGAGGAGAAGATCTGGGAGAGCTCTCTACTTCCACCATATATGTTAGCTTTGACGTGACCACTGCCGTATGGAGCGGAGTTCGGTGGTAGTGGGATGGTGTCATGAGGTGGAGTGGGGTGGATCACTGTGGATGTGAGTGTGGAGGTGTAATGATCAATACAAAGAGAGGAGTTGGACTAATAAATCCAAGCTCTCCCATGGAAGAAGATCTTGGTAGTCTGTAGAGAAGAAGACAGAAGTGGAAGTGAAGGGTCAAGTGTGGGTCTCGAGGAACAACTATCTGATAAGGCTATCTTGATTGGTGTGCATGCAAGTGGAGGCTAGCTGGTGCACAACAAGCTGGACTCATCAAGAAGCTTCTAGAAGACCCATCCATCTAAGCCTAACACGTACTTGCGTTTTATATTTATTTTATGTGCGTTTTACCCCAGTCGTTTTGTGTGTAGTTAGATGCGTTTTAGGGAAAGGAATAAGTTAGATGTGTTTTTGTATTGATGCGATTTTTATTAATGACACCTCAATTTTTGAATTAAATACTACCCCTCACTATGCCATTTCTGAATTAACGTACTACCCCTCAGTTTTGTAATTAATGCACATAGTTAATTCAATATCTTTTAAAGATAATTAGGATTAAATAGTTATTAGGAACGTAAAAAAAAAATAAACGAAAAAAAATAACTTTTGGTATTTGATTTGAATAGTTCTTTTTAATTGTTGGGATGTAAAACTTTGTAGGATGACAATTTTTTTTTTTTTAAAGGCTAGCTATTAGAGAAATCACAGCTTTTACAGTAAGGTTTCGTTTGGTTTGCGGAATGAGTATTCCATCAGGAAAATGAATAGTTATTACTAGGAATGAAAGAGAGTGAAGTAGAATAGTTATTCATATTCTTGAGTTTGGTGACAACACATATGCTCTAAATGGAATTGAACCAAAATTATTAAAAAACCTCACTTTATTTCTTACTATTTTTAAACTCAAATTAAAAAAAAAAAAATTGTTCTTTAAAAATTTAGTGGGTGTGGTGGTGCGACCACCCCCAACGGCACTGGGGGTGGTGCGACCACCACTGGTATCTCTAGTTCATGTCTGGCCACCCTATGAATTTCTATGTTTAACCCCCCTCCCCTTTTGCTTATTTTATTTTGAAAAATGTAATATATTTTTCTCATTTTCAAGAGGAATCACTATTATTTTTCGTAAGGAAATAGTTATTCTCACGGAATAATTATTCTTAGGAATACGTTCCTACAAAATAAAAGAATAGTTATTCCATATGAATAGTAATTTCATTTTAGGGGTTTATTCCGTAAACCAAAACGGGACCTAAGTCTTTTACAAACTAACGTATGAGTTAACGTGATACTTATTATGTCAACCACTAAAAAATTAAATTTACCTGTAAAATTTAGTACTTAAATTTTAAAAAGAAGTAGTCATGATCATTTAATTAATGTGATTTTTCAAACAAATTAAGAATGATTTTTTGAAATTTTATTGCTTTAGGCGTGTGACTTTTGGAGGGAATATTTTTGCAAAACTGAAGCCTAGCCAATTATAGAAAATTTTTTAGGGAAATTTTTTAGAGAAATTTTAATGAAATTGAATTTTAAGAATAAAATTTATATTGCTTCATTAAAGAAATTTTTTTTTTGCTTTTTGATTTGTATTGAGATTTAAAAAATTCAAGTGTGCGAAAATCATGCAACTAGGAGAAATAAAATTTTCAAAAAAAGAAACAAAATCTCCTTAAAGAAAGTTTGATTATAAAATCTTTAAATGCAAATTTAAGATTTTAATTGAAAGAATAAAAGCTTAGTTTATTAGGTAGATTTGATCATCTAATTCCCATATTTATATTTGTAAGATTCTTTATAATTTTAACATTAATCCAATTTAATATCCAATAATACCTTCAATTTGTATTTGATCTTCTTAATTAATGCCTTAGACTTGTGACTTTGGGAAAGAAGATTTTTGCAAAACTAAGGGCTAGACGATTATAGGAGAATTTGAGAGAGATTTGAGTGAAATATAATGATATTGAATTTTAAAAATTAAACTTAAAGTGTTTCATTAAAGAAAATTTTATTTCCCTTTTGGTTTTGTATTGAGATTTAAAAACTTTAAGAGTGAGAGAGATCATGCAACTAGGAGAAATGAACTTTTCAAAAAACAAAAAAACTCTAGGATTCTATGAATCACATTGTATAAGTATTAAAATTGTTAATTCAACTATCATTATATACTTAATTATTAGATAATATGATTGTATGATCATGTTTAAATTCTAATGGTAATACATGTAATCATATAATCATATGATCTAAATTCTAATGATAATACTTAATTTGTGATTATAAAAAACACATTGTTGATTATAATGCTAATCGCTTAAGTTGAGATTATACGAATCACATTGTCCTTATATATGAATAATATGCTTAAGTATTTGAAATGTAATTAGATTACATAATTAAGTATTAAAACTATCGATTCAATAATCATTAGATACTTAATTAATAGATCATATGACCATATGTCAATATGATCTAACATAAATTATTCAATATACTTGTAGAATGATAATGCTTAGATCATATGATCATATAATCTAAATATGATCATGTGATCTAAATTATAATCATAGTACTTAGATTGTGAATATATGAAACACCTTATTGATTCCAATGCTAACATATTTGATGTTAGTTACACACTAACATAAATACATATTTTATTAATATATAAATAAGAATATTAACTAACATATATGATTACATGCTATTATGCTAATGAAACTATGTTAATTAACTAACATTAATATATTAGTTAATAATTATGATAACATATAGTACGTTTGTAAAATTAACAGTAGTAGTTAGTATATATGTTTTAACTAGTTAGTATACTATTATTTGTAGTAGACAATAGTAATAATATACATCACTACATGTATACTTTATAGTATACATTGTATCTAACGATTTAAGTAACTAGATATTTCATTATTTTCTTAGTGTAAATTTATTTACTTATGTGACAATTGACATTATGTAATTTATATAGTTATAATTTATAGTTATAGGTTAATTAATTTGTAATTTTATCATGCAACCTAGGAATAATTTGCTCACTTAACCAATGGAAGTCGTACCTGGCATCACTTTGGCCTTTTTGGTTTTGATTTTGATCTTCTTTGGTGTGAGCGTATAGACTCATACTAAGGATGTGTACTCCTGATCATCTTGCTGACTATTTCCTCCTTTAGATGCTTCCCTAGTACAGTTCTTAACCTAGTGACTTGTTTGTTTGTAACGTTTACATGCACCAGTTGTGACTCTGCATTTTCCAAAATGAGGCTTGTCAAGATGCATGGGCTTTTGCCATCCTTGAGTGGTTTGGAAATCCTCTCTTGTTTATGAACATTGTGCTCTTATCAACATTGTGTCTCTGCCACTGTTGTTTAGTCGCGATGAAAGACAACCAATCAAATGTTAGTCCAACCAATAATCTTACTTCTCATTGATCCGAATTATAACTCAGAGTATATCAACTCAAATCTCGTTGTGCCATAAATTTTGGTCATACCTCCATATAGATTTCCAAGATATAATTATTACCTCTAGAAATCAACTCGTTAGTTGCCACAAAATTCCTATCTCAAAACATTTAGTCGATGATTTTATCCCATTAAACAAACTCAAAATCATATGATTGTATTATTCCTCCTGAGTTCCACACGTCATTATCTTTGCTAGGTCCTAGCAACATAAATCAAAACACTTGGATGATCAACATCTATACTTCAAAACATCGTGGTTTTCTTCTTGGCTTTACTAAGTTTCCCCCAATTAACCAGCCTTGTCAAAAGGGTGCAAGAAAATAATATTTTCTTACGTTTCTTTCTATATCTTCATATTCTAGATCTTATCAGGTTGTCACAATAATTCAAACTTATATCTCTTCAATTTGTATCTAGATACCAACCCTTGGTACAGTACCATGAGCTATTTCTTTTTCCATCATAGACATCCTCATCCTCAAGAGGTAGTGATTAGATCCTTATAATTAATTCAATTAAATTATGCCTCTAATTGATCCTCAAATCTGATAGTTAAACTATCCATCCAAAGAATAGGACTCTCACTAAGAGAACTGTTCTAAGTACATCACATATCAAACCCTCAATATCAATTAACTTAGGCTCTTAATGCACTAGGAAAACTCCACAATTTACCAATGATAGACCCTAACTTCAAAATTTATATAAATACTCTCAAAAGATATCATTCATGATTATACCTCAAAAGTGGCGATAAGTACTAATGCATTTTAGATACGTAGTCGCCTTATTACTATGTCTTAGGGTTCTTATTCATCCCACGTTGAGACTATCATATTGGTGGAATCTTTCTGCACCAAAACGTCTAAATTGGTTAATCTTTATATATATATATATATATATTCAACCATACTTTAACTATTTTCAAAGGATAATCCAGTCACTTATCCAGTAGTTTAAAGGAGGGCAAATAAATACTCAACATCTATAAAACTATATATATTAAACTCAAAGGTCATATAAAAATCAAGGCGTTTATTTATAAACATAATCAATAGTGGCACACTATATGTCATTCTATCCAAAACGTACTACTATTATACTAGTATGGTTATAGCTGTAACCATGACTAACACAGTTTATACAATTTCAAAAGTCGCACCAATCCTTATTTCTTAGAGTTTTTTAATACGTTTTAAGCATAAGACCATTCTTTTCTATTGGTCCATATTCCAAGTTGGTGATGATGATGATGGTGGTGCTTTGGGGCAATCCCCAATTTTATGGTATGTCTGACCACAGCGAAAACAAGTACCAGTGTGACCCTATACTTCCTGAATGTGGTTTCTGGCACTCAGAACATATAGGTCGATGCAAGGACTAAGATTGACTATGTCTTGGTAATGACGTAGATAGATTACGCTTTGGTTCCTGCCTAAAATTGCCACTAGTGGTTACCTTTTGTTTTGCCTAAGATTCTTGCGCTATTGAAAGATTTGAGAAGTACCGTTGGCTAACATTATTCTTGAACTTGGTCCAAGTAACAAATTTCTTACCTCCTAATTCCACGACCAACAATTTCTTAAGGGCACGCCTCTCGATCCTAGCTTCTCCTGACAGCTTATAAACAGCAAGCTTAACCCTATCCTTTGGTCTACAGCCCATCACTTCAAACCATTGCTAAGTATTCTTGAGCCAATATCTTGTTGTAATTAAATGTGGATTAGCGTTGTACATCGAGTGGGGTCGTCCACTAAATTCCTCAAAGTGATGTCACTCTTCTTCTTCTTTAGGTTCTTCTTCTTGGGTTATTACCCCAATCAACTTGTTTGCTACTGACACCATAGCTCAGGTAGCATCCAAAATTTTTCCGGTTCTCTTTATGATTGGTAAAATCTCTGACTAAAAATGCTTTCTTCTTTATCACTATCACCCTCTATTAAACTCTCATGAGCGGGATGCAATCTTAGATGGCATGATCTTGTACCAAAATAATAGTTAATCTAACAGTCACCGCAAACACAGTTATGGAGATTTAAACCGAAGTTGGCATTAAAAGTCATATTATTCTTTACTTAGGTATATTTACAATATACATTCTCATTATTTATCTACAAGGGCACTCGGTAGACTTTACTATGAAGTCGCCCTTCTAAAAAGTCCTACTTCTTCTTCCTCACTTAGTAGGAGCCTTTCCTTTAGACTATGCTCTAACAACTTTGTCAGGTTTAGATATGCCAGTCTCATATCTGGTACTCTTCTTTTCCTTGACAGTGGTAGCTTTAGGATTCCCAATCCATAAATGATTATTCTTAATTTTGAGGGTGAACTCCAATTTATGAGGCCCTATATCCTCCCCTGCCTTCATCCAAATGGCTATCTTCTTGCCCTTATAGGTCGCCTTCATTTTCACACTTGTGATCTGTAGTCCATACATCCTTACTGTAAACAATAGTTAACAATCTTAACATCTATAAAGTTTCAAACAACAAATAGATAATAATAGTAAGTTTTTATTCCCTGTAGCTTTTCGTGTCATATCTTAGTTCTCTATCCTATGTTGGTCAAGTCTCAAAGTCCTCAGAGCGAATTGCTCTGATACCATGCTGTAATGCTCTGCCTTTTATTATAAGGCGAAAGTGGTATTATCCGAATAACCACGTGACATTACTATATCAGAGACAATAAATTATCGTAGCGGAAGATATAATTAAGTATATATATATATATATATAAATATATATATATATTATATATATATATATATATATATTTTTGTACAATACCATAATCTATTTTATTAGCTCGGAATATTGACCTAAATATTTAAGAACACATTTACTTATGTTTATCCTTATTAATGAGAATGGTAATTCTCACATGACACTTTAGAGCAATTTAAAATACCTCACGATAAATGAATATAACATGATGTTCTTACATAATAAATACACATTAAAGCGATAACATATGTACCATGCGCATACATAAAACTATATATATATATATATTATATATATACACACACACTAAGAAAGGTAGTTTATCATAATAAAGAGGCAATAGATAGCCTCATCCATATATGATAGTCGCGCAAACGCTACCGATTTTAAAATTATAATTAACCGCTCGCGATAGATCGTACCCTTGCAGGATAGTTCTAAAAGAGGGTATCGTCCGCAGGGACTATGATGATTGTTTTATCAAGTTTTCAAGATTTTCTCTAACTCAACTCATGAAAAGAGATGTTTTTGGGTTTTTTTAAATATAAATGACATAAATGTAAATGACAGAAACATAAATGACATAAATGAAAATGACATAAATGTAAATGACATAAACATAAAGGATAACAGTGAGTAGATAGAAACAGATTATATCTAGCATGGATCTTTAGCAAAAGTATAATATGAGCGTGTAAAGGTCGTCAATTCTTACAACGAATTCAACATGAAAATACTATCGAAAGAAAATAATAAAGCATCATAGTTTCGTACTAGTCACTCACCTAACATCTTACATGTGATATAACTCGTGTTCCCTAGCATGCGATATAAGTTCTCTCAATAGTCTACACAATTTCATGAAATAAGCATAAAGTATCATAGGTTTCCACTCCACTTTTCACCTATTCTAAGTTATTCTAAATGTGGATTGAGTCGTGGTCCTTAGTATACCATATCAAACTCACATAAAATCATGTCAAAAACACCATTGCAAAGCCTATGTTTCCTCAATTAAAGACATTGAAAACATTAAATTCATTCAAGACCTCAAAGAATTTCTCATAGACAAGAAAAAAGTTTTCATCTCAAATGGTATATCTTGAAGATCAATCCTTGGGCTTATACAATTATTATACCAAATGCGTAAAATCCTAACTAAATACAGTCAACTCATAACACTTTGGATTGAATTACATCAAACCCTACAAAGGGTTTAGTTCCTCATGAAGGATTTGGATTTTTTTCATTGGATTGAAGAAAACCATTTTCTGAAGGAATTTAGTGCTATGGATTGAGTTCTATCCATTATCTAAACAGCAAAAGAATGCAAAATAAGCTAAAAACTACACTAGAAATAAACTACACTGAACACACACTGCCTTCTTTCTTTCTTCTGAGCTGAGTTTCTTCTTTATAAAGGAAGAGACTTTGAAGATATTATAAAGATCAAGGAAAAATCTTGAGTCAATGGGCTTGGACTTCTTTGAAGAGAGAATTCGGGGCCTACCATAGCCTACCAGCCACAATCTTTGATTATTTTTTTGAGATTTTCAAATATTTGCAGATATTTTTGCTTCCAGAAGGTTTGTGCACTTCACAAGCATTTTTGACCCACAAGACTTCTGAATCTGATCTTTCACATAAAATAGCATTTGTTCGTCTTGAAGTCTTCTTTCCAACGCGTCTAATCTTGACTCAATCCGAGTTTTTTACTGAGAGTTATGGCCAAAACAGTACACAAAGGTCAGTTGTGAAACTGATTTGCGGTGCTTCTGGAAGGACCGATAGCGCTTGATCCCCACTTTTTGGCGCTTGATCACTAGTGGCGCTCGATACTCATTTTGGGCGCTTGAGCGCCCCTTTTATGTTTCAACTTTTGCTTAATGAATTGTTCCTCTTTTAGTCTTCTTTCCAATACCCTTGATTTTGTCTCAATCGGAGTTTTGAGCTAAAAGTTATGGTCAAAAGAATGCGTAAAGGTCATTGGCCAGCAGCTTAGCAGAAGTTGATGTATTTTCAGCCCGAATTTGATAGAATTGTTTGTGTTCTCTATTAAGCCCTACAAAATAAGATAAACATTAAAACAAAATAAACTATTAGATTACAATACAAACTAAAGCTTAACATATGCCAGTTAAGGGGCTTGAATGTGTAACATTTAGCAGTTATCAATATATATCAGGATTAGCATAAGAACCTTGACCATTCTGATCATCATCCTCCATTCTTGCACATTCCTTTATGTAATTGTAGATATTACTACGTACAATGACATGAATAATTAAGTGAGTCAACTGTTTCAATAAATATAAGAATAACTGATTTTATTAGTTATCACACTTACGAAAATGATATCTTCACATGATTATAAAATCAGCTAAAAAATTTTCAAACAAAAACCATTTAACATAGCTAATAAGATAAGCATATGAAAAAGCTAATAAATAATATAACATTAACCATATATATATATATATATATATATATATATATAATATATATATATATATATAATATATATATATAATATATATAATGCATTCCATATCCCATAACAATGAAACACATAAATACATATATGTCTAAAGCAATAATATAATAATGAGATGAAATGACAGTTTTAAATGCAAGTTTTATTTCTTTTATTTTACTCCACTCGTGAAGAGCGACACTTGGTTAACAGATATTTTTGGAACCGACACTTCCTCCATATAAAGCTTATTTATTTGTTGCTGAAAGCCTATGGTCCTAGTCTTGTTATTATTAAATCTTTTACAGGAGCCTAAGGTCCCACTAGCAGCCATCACCCCCCTTCTACTCACCAGTTTTTGTTATTAACATATTTATTAGTCACAACAATAATCACAATATGCATCAATCACACGCAAACAGTTTTAGGCAGTCAATAAATAAATCGGCAATCCTTATATTATGAAAATTAGTATCATTTCTCAATAAGTAATTTATAATTACAGTTCTTGTAGACTGCAGATATGAATACGTCACAGGCAAATACTGCAATTTAATTTAAGCTTTTCATTAGCTAGGAATTTAATTAAATCTTATTACGTCCTTTATTTATTTTAGCCTCTTAATTTTACTTAAGCATTATTACGGCATATAAGAATGGTATTAGCATTATTACATATTTTCTTATGGACATTACTATGACATTTATATAGTTAATGCCAAAAATATTATTAAAGTAAAATGGTCATTATAACAGCATTAGTATGCTAAAGACTTAATATTTTTGCATAAAATGGATATAGTAATTATTTCACTATAAATAATGGACATAGTATTTTAAAAACACATGGATGGCATAACGGCATAATATGAATAATTCATATAATATCTTTATAAACTTTGGCAGAATAATAACATTAGTGTAACTAATTTTTAAAAATGTTTTAAATCTTTGGGCAGCGTAACGACGCATTTATGGAATACCCAATTAAATTTGGGCATCATAACGGCATTTTGATAATTTAAATAAACAATATGTGAAAGTGGAGTTTAAACTTTGTTTAAAATATTCTCTAGATATAAAACTATGCATTTAAAGTAAAAATGAAGACTTTTTAACTTTAATCACTTACTTAGAAAACACTGGATGAAGCCAACTCTCTCATTTTTTTTTTTCTTCAGTTTGAAAGTAAGAAGCTGAGTGATAGTGAAAGTGAAAGTGAAAGTGAAATTCTCCTCCTATTTATAAAACTTTGAAGGGCTGAGATTATCTTTCTATTTTTCTATCGATGGTTAGGATGCAAACAACTATTGAATAAAATCTCAAATCTTCACATACATAATCTTCATTATAAGAATCTTTTAAGAAATGGTCATAACTTTTAAGTCACATTTCAAAGTGATAAAATAAATAATATTTTTTATTATTTCTTTTAAAATATTATAGTTTCTTTAATATTTGTAAGTGTATTTTTATGATCTTAAATAATTATTTTTCTTGGGCGTCATAGTAATGCCTTAGAGATGCTTTGTATTACGTACTTTCAGAGGATATAGTTAGGATCATCTTTGAGGTGTTAGATCCAGAATGGTTGTAGGGCATGTGATGAGGGTATGCGTCGCGAGATGATTTATATTTTTATCTAGTCTATATTATTAAGTCTCGCCTTTGATGCTTGATGTTCTTTTGAGACCTTATTTATGTTTAGAGTTTCTTCACTTATTGGTGGTTTTGAGGATACTTTAGGAATTATAACGCTTTGGTTTTTAAGTTATTTGCTTTGAGAGATTTAGCTTTTGCTCTGGGTATTTATTGATTAATGGACCTATTTAAATATTCTATTTTTCTTTAAGTTACAAATCTTCCAGTGTGTTGGTGAGTTAGATCCCTTGAAACTTATTTATTTAGTGAATGAATCTTGGGAGATGCTCTGAGTTAACTACAGGTTAATTAATCCTCGGTTGGGCGTTACAGGTGGCATCAAAGCGATGATTTTTGGTACCATGGCTCTTTAGATGTGATATCAATTGATACCAGCAATAGATTAACTTTGTGGACCTTGACGAGTTAGACAAGATAGCGTTAAGAAAGATTTATTCAAGAGCATAGGATAGTTAGCTAGGATTAGACTTATAATAGGTAAGGTTCTGTGTTGTTTCTCATCTTTCTGTTGAGTTGGTTTTGATTATGTTGTCTTTGCAGAAAGATGCATCCGAGGAAGAACATTGCTACCGGTTCGAATGCGTTTGAGTTGGGAGGTACTGAGAACAACCACACAGAGCCTGAGACAATGGAGATTCCAGTTCAGGGAGCGGTTAACCCTGATGCGGCCCAGCTCTTAGCTGCAGCTGCTCATTTGGTTGAAGTAATGGCAAGTACCCATGCACCTGAATGACGTGCGGAAGAACGCTGATGCTATTCTCGAACATAAAAACTGTGAACGCACAAGGGGTTTTGAATAATTTGTTAAATCTGCCATAACCTTAGCGCTCTCTGTTGTTAGTGTTGCATATGAGTATTAAAAGCTCTACATCACAATGTTTATGAAATTTTATAACATTTTATTTTTGTTAATAATAGAAATTCCCCATCAGATCATCATGGATTATTAAACAAATGAATTGAGACAATATAGTTCCCAGAGTTGTTTTTTAAGGAATGCCAATCGTGCTCTTAAATAAATTTAATTTCTCGTGACATGCTTCCTGTGATTGTTAAAATATATCAAATAGAAGCATTTATAGCTTGCATTCGTAAGTTCACAGGGAAATTTGAAGCACACTACTTCCTCATGTAGTACGTTTGTAACCAAGCAACATGTAATATATATATAATTTCTCATTATTTAATTATACTAGAGAACATATTTCTCATTATTTATACTAGACAACATATGTGGTCGCCAGTCGCCACGTAGATTAATATGTTACATTAATAAAACGTTGGAAACCCATACGGCAAATATAAACTTATGCCATCTACGCACGTACACCACATATAACTAATTATACTATGGTTTTATCCCACCCCCATTATTCCCATTATTGTTGCCAATGTAGTTGCCGAAGTCCTTTCTAGGAATATAGTGGTGCCCATTATCATCGTTTACATTCGAATCCTCTTTCATATCCTTTTCAACCTCCAACGTCTTCCGACCTGTTGCCGCACAAGAAGCTGTGACCATCATCAACACTAGAGCAAGTGCTACAAATTTCATTCTTCTGCCTTTTTCTCTTCACTGTCATGAAAACCCAATAAATATAAACAAAAAATTTAAAGATAAGCGCTGTTATATATGATTAAGGGAACTAGCAAGAAAAAAAAAATTCGGTATAAATATTATGAAAGCAATACAGAATATTGACTTACCCAACTTGAGTGTCGACAAAAGCTTTTGGACCTTCTTGGGGAGGAAGAACAAGTTTAAGCAATTTATAGAGGCAAGCTAGGGTTTATACCGTTGACTATACATCATCACCATCAATTAATTTAATGATGGAGTCTCCACCAAAATAAGCAAAACTAAGTGGGATATCATTATAATTGAATTAGAGTTATTTTTAAAATAATTAAAATGATGATCAAGTTGAAAGAATTTTCGGCCCTTATTATTGCCACTATAAATAGGAAGATTCCACATTAGCGGTAGAAACAAAGGTGTCAATCAAGCACGGTTAATTTGACTGTTGCATTGCCTCGTGATGTAAAAGCATAAGCACACTTGTCCCCCAAAGATTATCTGTAACTTATGATTGTATATCATTATGTAGTGGTTTAATTCTATTTTCTGAACAACAGAAAAAAGTAGTTTAATTTGAGGTGAGACATTTGGAATGCTTTTGGAGTCGATAAACACGTTCACGTTGGGGCTATAATTTGTTTTCCAGCACTTGTAGACTTGTAGTAGTGGAGTCAGAAAACTTTTTCAATGGCGGTTAAAACTAATATCTTGAACTTAATGCGAGTACGTATCATGTGTTGAGGATTCAAAATGTAGGGATAACGCGGCAGATATTATAAATTTGAGAAATTTTAGGCTTCATATTTATTTTTAACATCTATTTTATACGAGATGATGTTACATGTTTTAAATGATTTTTTTTGGTTTTTGTTTTTTGTTTTTATTTTTTATTTTAAGTGGTTGACATGAAAAGTCACTTATAATATATCGCATAGCCGATGTAAAATGAAGGGATAATTACAAAATCAATCCATATATTTAGCCTAAACTACAAATCGCTTCATGTGGTATAAAAATGAATTTAGAGGTCTCTATGGTTAGTCTAAATTACAAATCGCTCTATGTGGTATAAAAATGAATTCAGAGATCTTTGTGATAGGTCAAAAAAACAATTTAGTCTCTGGAGTCAAATTCCGTTAAAATATTTTACGAATTTCATTAGGTGCTATGTTAGCGCCAATAACATGACGACACATGTCACTCTTAATAAAAAATATAAATATAAAAACTAAAAAAATTAATAAATTAATTTTTATTAGGCCAACTACACGAACTTTTGAATTCATTTTTATATCACAAGAAGAAATTTGTAATTTAGGTCAACCGGCTAATTTGATAATTATCCCTAAAATAAATGTAAATAGTAACATTACTATATAAATTTATCTAATCATGTAAGTGTTGTATATAGTGGCAGAACTAGAATTTTGGTTTACATGTGGCAATATTAAGAGATGAAATTGAACAAAAACTAATTAAAAATATTAAAGAATATAACAAACAAAATAAAAAAAAAAAATTCAATAAAATTAATTGTCGTTTAAAATATATATTTGTAGTTCATAATTTATTTTTTCATGCCTAACATTAATTTATTCAATTGTTTTCTGACAAATTTTCATATTTTAAAATCGCTAAATGATTTCTTGATGATTGTCTTGAATATATCTTTCTTAATATACATAACCAAATAATCATGTACCCATTGATATTTCATTCCGTTGGGTAATCAACTTTTAACAATATTCATTACTGAAAAGTTCTTTCAACAATATATAATCATGTGTTTAAATTGCATACATGCATCAATAATTAAAAGATTGGTTATTGTGGTACATCTGCAAAGTAGAGAGAAAAAGAAAAGAAAAGAAAAGAAAAGGTATCTAATTATGAGTAGCGTGAAACGCCTAGTTATACTTAGTAATTTGAATTGCATAGATAACTAGAAGTATTGGTTATTGTGGCAAGCTTTTAAGAGCTCGTTATCTATCCCTTCGTTAACCCACTTTTATTATCTCTTTCCAAACTTCGTGGCTAAGGTTCTACGAGCCTTATGACTTGTTCATCTTCTTTACCTACTTTTACTCTCTCTTCTTTACCCACTTTATCTCTATTTCTTCGTTGTTTGTGGGTAGGATGACATCATGATTTACAGGGTGCAGTACATTACAAAGTGCATTGTGCAATTTTTACGTTGGGTATCAAACCAAACTACCAAAGTTTATTAAAGGAGGCATCATAGCCCGACGAAGGGTTGCTTTGCCCCCCTCGACCCGCTTAGCTTTGTCACTAGCTCTATATATGTAGAGTAATGGTATAAATTATATTTTTGTCTAACAGTTATTTTATAATGCTGATGTGACAGACACAACTAACTCTTATATTTTATTTAACGAATGAATGTAAGTTGTTATTAGCTGATTAAATTATTTGATCATATGACATATGATCTTTTACATGTTTATTGTGATTATGTATATTATGCATGTGAAAAGTTCTCAGATTACATTAAATATGGTCTATGGTGCGAGTAACAAGATTATCGTACAAGGTTTTAGTCCTTAAACCTTTTAGTCTTAAATTTTGAGTTGTTCGCAGTCGATAATGAAATTGAGCATTCCATTTGCAAAGATTGTTACACATTAATATTAATGATTTACCTTAATCAAGCAAAGTTGGAGGCTTTGGGTTAATGTATAGGTGTTATGCATTTAACGGACCAAGGGAGTTGTTTTCAACAAAAATATTTGTCGATGGGAAAGATTGTAACTCTCAAGACTTTTTATAATGTAGATTTTAATTTTAAGATGATTGTGTACTCATATGTGAAGTAGAGATTACTTTGATGCATTTATGAGTGAGACCTTTATTGTTGTCAACATTCTCGGTGTGTTGGGTGATCACATATAGCATTGTGAGAAAGCTTTTCTCAATAAGGAATCCAAGTCATTTTCTTAAAAAAGATAAGAAATTTTCCCATGATATAGATTTTATGGATTCTATTATTCTTAGCCTCTAGTCACAGCATTTTGGTAAGGAATGTCAAAATACTGATGTACATGGTGATAAGGTTTTCACAAGTATGATAATAATAAATAAAATCAATGACGCAAGGATAAAGACAAGTACAATAGCCCATGTATCCAAATACTAGTGTACATGATGATAAGGTTTTTACAAGTATGATAGCTCATGTTTTAATAAATAAAAAGCATGGCTTGATAAATTTACATTAGCTTGGTGAGGGATCCAAAGAGAGAAAATAAAACTAACTTTAAATAGTCTTGACCATCATGAGTTACTATTTAATTACGATTAATTCCACTAAACAATGGTAATTGCACTTTAGTTTATATTTTTGATTAAATCAATTAACCCTTTAAACTTTCTTAATATTTGATTTTTGATTCCTCCATGAAATCCTCTGTAGCAGAATTAAAGACAAAGACACTGTCACTTTAATTCTCTACCTCTTTATCCTTGAGTCATTGATTTTATCTATATTCTCATACTTGTGAAAGCCTTAACACCATGTACATCAATATTTTGGTATTCTTGACCAAAATGCCATGTCTTGGCTAGTGCAGCGAAAAATAAACTATTCACTAGCCAAGATTTACTCTAAGAGGAACATGTGAAAAACATTGCTATTTATAATTAAACTTGCAAGAATAAAAATTTACTTACTTGAAGATTATGGCCACTCATTGGCTTTATGAGCGAAGACTCCAAGATGCTTCAAGAACATCAAGAACACTAAGAATACCTTGAGATCTTCTCACCAATAACTAGAAATAACCAAGAGTGTAGGCTCAAATTTGTTCTTCAAAACTTAAACTTAGTTCATTCGAGTGTTAACTTAATAGAACTTCAATTCTTAGCAAGAGTTAAAGAATTGTGTGTGGTGTGTTTTTTCAAGAGCCACAGGCACCTCTATTTATATCTGAAAACTATGAGAGGCTTGCATAAAATAAGCCATGTGGGACAACCACTAGAGGAATGGACGACTAAGATTAAAACCCTAGCCTCCACTTTTCTAGCAATATGACGCATGGGGCTAGGGTTTTCAACCCTAGCCCATGCATCACTTATTTAAGTTATGGGCTTGGGATAAAACCAAAGCTCAAGCCTCCTACTAACCTCTCTAGCAATTTTTCTTTAGCTCATGTTTCAATTAATTAAGACAACCTGCTTATTAAGCCCATGTCTTAATTTAATTAAAACAACT
Organism: Betula pendula; assembly: GCA_900184695.1. Classification (NCBI taxonomy): domain Eukaryota; kingdom Viridiplantae; phylum Streptophyta; class Magnoliopsida; order Fagales; family Betulaceae; genus Betula; species Betula pendula. The sequence continues at coordinate 24,277 of FXXK01002809.1, forward strand.
TGTTCAATTATTGTTGGAACTAGTATCCAAAACTCCAATTGATCATATTGAATTTAGCACTGTAATGGTTATATTGAATTCCCTGAACTTATGTATGAACAATAGGCATGTTTTGAAGTTGTCTTGAATTGCATAATGTGTAGAGTACATATAGACATTCCCTGAGTTGCATTGAATTGATTATGATATGAGTAATGAATTATTATCATACAGAAGACCATGGTCAAAAGTTCTCCTTGTAACTTATAAAATGTATTTGTTCGTAGCTGTAAAGTGGAACTAGAAATTCCACGTAGACTATATAACATGTCAACCTTGAGATTTTTCTTAATCAAGTGAAGCAGTGTAGCATCAAGTTGACATTGTCAGTGCTATGGCAAGGTAAAGATTTACGAGGCTATGCACTGAACATGACCATATGGGCCATTTGTTATTCAATTATTAACTATCATAGATGATGATGTGCATTGTAGACACTTAATTGCATTTTACTTTAAATTCTGAGAAGTGTGTGAACCAAATGTCAAGTGGTGATTGTTTTGATGTATCTCAGTGAGATCAAATCGATGGTCATACAATCTTTGTGCATTGAAAAATCATCATGTAGTATTGTGGCAGATCACTCTTCAAGAAGAAATCCAACTCCTTTGTAAGAACTCAAAGTGACAAGGATATTTTCCTTATTTTAGAATTAATAAGAAAGGTCATCCTGAAACTTAGGCCTGAGTGATTTCAGTGGTATTTAACTGAAATTATGTACAAGGATGAGTGAGATCTCATAAGGTACATTAGGATGATTTAAAAGTTTGGATCTAGGTACTCAAAGAAAAGTGATAGTCGACAAAAAGACAGTTATACTCATATTTGTTTTCACTATGGAATTATCCATGGAGGGGTAATTTAGTAAATTCAAGATTGTCGTTAAAGGATTAATTGTTTTAACAAAATATGAATTAGAATGCAGTCACAATTATTTAGTGGAATTAATTATGATTATTAGTCAAGAAGATTAGTTAGTTAATAACTAGTTTTGCGGGACTAATGAAGCTAATTCTATTTTCCTTTCGGGTCCCTTCTTGAGCTGTTGTAATTTGACAAGTGTTTTTGATGAGTCATTATTTATTTATTTGATTGCATATATGTTTTTTATTTAAATAAGACATGGCCAGGAATTAATATTAGAATTAATTTGGTCTTGCTTTTTATTTTAAATAAAATGGGCTTAAGAATTAATTCTTAAGAGTTGTTTGGTTTAGACAGTTTTTTGGGCTAAGAAATTTAATTCCTAGAGCTCAGTCCAAAGAGAAAGGAGTACTGGGCTGCAGGGGTTAGTCCAAGCCTATGCAGGAAAAAAGAGCATGTGGGCTAGAGTTTTAACCCTGGCCCCTTGGCCAACTTCATGGGGAGCATTAAGCTCCCCATGGCTTGCGGCTACAAGGGGAGTAATTCCCCTTGTAGCCGATTCCCTAGGGTTTTTCCTGGGGATCTGGAACATTCATTTTGCTTTCTTTCCAAACAGACCTGCAATTATAAATCAAAACTCAATGAAACAGTTATACTCACTACTCCCACTACTACAATTCACAAACTCTTGCAACTACACAATATAACTCTGTGTTATTAGTTTTTTAGATTAGTGAATAAATTAATAGAAGATAAATTCTTTTCTATTGCTTCAAAGGGAGAGACCACACTCTTTGTCATATTTAGCCATTAAGAAGAAGATCCAAAATTCTCAAGAACAAGTGTTCTTCGTGCTCTTCGAAGTTCATCTTGTTGTTCATCCATCTTTGAAGTTCTACAACAAGTCCTTTGAAGATCTTGGAGTTTCTCAAGCTCGGTGTTCTTTGCGTTCTTGGCAAAGCTTCTTCACCTTCAAAGATCAACGATAAAGAAGACGAAGAAATCACAAGAAGATGATAAACCAGAATCTCCTAACCTCCTTGAAGAGGCTGAAGAATTATGTGAGTAAAAACATCTTTTACTTTAGTTTGTTTTTTATATTAATCAAAGCATACTTATAATTGAAGTACATGATCCTAGATCATAGAAAATTTTTAAATTCCGCTGTACCATGTTTTCTTATGAATTCATGCATGATCCCCAACAATTGATATCAGAGCTATACTTCAAGATACATGTTTTGATTTTCTGCATGTAGTTTTCGGCCATGCTAGGCTGTATGTGTTGGAATTTTATTTCAACAACTCCAATGAAATTGATTAGTCGTTCCATCACCTTAAACATGTTTAAATACATGTCAAGATCTGATCTGGAACGTTTCAAATCAATAGGAGCACGTTTGGTTTTTTTATTATGATTTACCATGCGAAACAGTGTTGCTGGAATTTTACAGCAGAGGTTGTAGGGACTACGAATTTTTTCAAGTGTCTTAAACAAGTTCTAAAATTATTTGTGAATTTTTTTCTGCAAGAAAAAATTGTGTTTGACGCAATGGAAAAATCGGATTCAAGTTTCGAATTTTCTTCAAACAGTTTTTGATCCGATCTTTATTCGTCAACAGAATCTGTTTTTTGTTTTACAGCAAGGGCTGTGGAAATTACGAATTTTTTCTAGTGTCTTAAACAAGTTCTAAAATTATTTGTGGATTTTTTCCTGCAAGAAAAAATTGTGTTTGACGCAATGAAAAAATCATATTCAAGTTTCGAGTTTTCTTCGAATATTTTTTGATCTGATCTTTATTCGTCAACAGAATCTGGTTTCAGATTGACAGCAGGAACGTTGTTTGTTTTATTATTTTCTGCACATGTTCATGATGCTTAAAAATTAAAGTGACTATTGATTTCTCATGTAAAGAGGTTGGTTAACGTGGTGGAAAAATCGGATTAGTGTTTTGAGTTTTTCTAAACTCAGTTATTTTACATGAACCAATTCAGGAATTGTAAATTCCTAGCACATGGTGAAACTTGATTGGTTTTTTCTTTTGGTGCATAATTATGGAAAGAAATTTCCTGAATTATGGAATATGATTATAAGTGGTATTTAACATATTTGTGATCAAAAGAAAAATAAGTTTCAAGTTTTTTAGATATATTTTTAAAAGGTAGAACTTAGATTTTTATTTTGAATTTTTAAGTTTAAAAATACATGTAATAGAAATCAACGTTGTCTTGTTTTTTGAATGCATGGTTTGCATGTTGTCAATGATTATTAAATATTGTTTTTTCATTGAATCATGTTTGCACTCATGTTTTTTGATATTTGGTTGCATGTTGACTTTATCACCATGCATGCATGAACATGAACTTTGCTCATAACCATGCAAGGGGTAATAACCATAGATTTAATCTATGGCTATGGCTTCTCTAGTTAAGAAGAAGCCAGGTCGCCACCTCATAAGTATAATACCTAGGGCATCACACCTTAGGGGCGACAAGCCTTTAGAATAAGTAGAGTCATTACAAACCCTAATCCACAAACCCTCGAAGGATGAGTCCTAGTGATTATGGAAAAGTTATCTCCATAATAAGTGTTGGAATTATCTTAGTGGGAGTAGGAGTTAAGACTCAAAGATATAATGTGACAGTTCCCTCTTGGGATTATGGTTATTTATATTTATGAAGAACAAGTCATGTCACTATAAGTAGAACTTCATATAGATATATATATATGTTGAATTTAATGTTCTAAAAGAAACTAGGACACTTAATAAGATAAGTGCCCTAAATTCTTTTAGGAACACTTATGGGATTAGGAGAATAATTTGATTGAAAGACAGGTAAAATAAAAACCCATGTTTTAAAATATCAAGTGGAAGAGAGATTCTTAATATTGAATCTCACAGTCTCCGTCATAAGTCTACAAGGTAGTAGTAAAGGAAGATCACTCCGACGTGGCCTCGAGCCTTGCATTCCCTACAGAGGGTGTTCGACACTTTGCAGATTCTAAGGTAGATCTTCGAAAAGGATATGATGAATAATGACCCGTATTCAATCACATCCACCTAACTCAGGAGGAGTCACTTGACGGTCATTAGGAATCGAATTGATGGTACACACTTGACTGATCTAGGGTATTAATCGCCCCAAGGAGCTATGTTATCCTATGGTTAGCGACTAAAAAAAACCGACTGTTCATTAATATCTTTTTGGTATTAAGAATGAGCTTGAGTCTCACCTAGTCAAGGTAATTAAAAGTTCCTTGACTTGGCCTTGTGCCTTGCATTCCTTCGGAGGGAATTCTTTAAATTACAGGATTGGGTTGTCGTTGCTTTTAAACTTTATAATTTTGGGTTTTTGCATATCTAGTTTAATTGTTAAATTATGGCCTAATTGTGATTCATTATAATTTCAATTTTTGCTCATTATGATCTGTCTTAATTTACCGGCCGGACCTTTCTTAATTGCTCATAAATCCTTCAAAAACTTGGCGTAGGATAAGATCTGTCGGATGGCATCAATGATGGGGATATTGATTTGAACTTGTTCGAAAATCTCCATCATCTCTTGAAATTTCTCTCCTTGTTTTGCATCACAACGAGGCCCCTTGCGACGTTCAGGGAATGGAGCTCTAGGCTCAGAAGACGTCTCAGGAGTTACATGTCCTTTCGGAACATTTGGACTGCTAATGGGCGGTTTTGGATTTACAGGGAATCATCCTTCTCTTGGGCCTTCAACCCGACCTTGTTGTTGACTACCTTTCTGCTCCTTAATGTAGTGACTGCCTGGACTTGTTCGGGGGGAACGCTACCAGAAGCGCTCCCGTCGACCATGTATTGTCCTTTAGGGTTGGCCACTGGTTGGGAGGGCAGCTTCCCTTCCTTCCTCTGATTAAGCACATTTGCTAGCTGGCCAACTTGACCNTTCAGGGAATGGAGCTCTAGGCTCAGAAGACGTCTCAGGAGTTACATGTCCTTTCGGAACATTTGGACTGCTAATGGGCGGTTTTGGATTTACAGGGAATCATCCTTCTCTTGGGCCTTCAACCCGACCTTGTTGTTGACTACCTTTCTGCTCCTTAATGTAGTGACTGCCTGGACTTGTTCGGGGGGAACGCTACCAGAAGCGCTCCCGTCGACCATGTATTGTCCTTTAGGGTTGGCCACTGGTTGGGAGGGCAGCTTCCCTTCCTTCCTCTGATTAAGCACATTTGCTAGCTGGCCAACTTGACCTTTCAGCTTGGCAATGGATTGGGAATGAGAATTTAGCAATTGAGTATTGGCCTCAAGATTGCCAAGAGTAGTCAAAACCTTATTCTCAAAGGCAGAATTCCTAGGAGGAGGAGGAGCTGACTGATATTGATGTTGAGGGGGTCGGTAATTGGAGGACTGATTAAAAGATTGATTAGGAGGCAACGGATGTGCCTGATTATGCAACCCCCCAATAGGTCCTTGATTTCCCAGAGCTGGGGCTCGCCAAGAAAAATTTGGATGATTTCTCCATCCCGGGTTATAAGAATTAGAATAAGGATCATTACCCGGTTTCGAGAATGCTACGTTCACCTGCTTGGGATGAACTTCAGAGAATTGTCCAATGACAGGACAATCTTTCGCCTGATGCGATAGGCTAGAGCAAAATGAAGATGCCTCATGTGGAGTCAAGATGGGAGCTACAGGCGTAGGGACGAAACCAGCTGCCATGATTTGGTCAAGCTTTCGGGAGAGAGCATCCACCTTAGAGGTAACCTCAGAAGGATAGCTCACTTTGAAAAGACCTTCATTCTTTTGTTTGACAGCAGGTGCCCTACGACCGGATGATGCATGGTGTAAAGAATTTTCACCAAGATTTTCAAAAAGAGTCCACGCATCATCTTCGCTTTTCAACATAAATGTGCCTCCACACGAGGCATCGACCATTTGCCTATGAGGCTCAGTTAAGCCATCATAAAAGCATTGGACTTGCTGCTACTTGGGGACAGCGTGGTGCGGACACTTTCGTAAAAGGTCCTTCATTCTTTTCCACGTCTCGTGGAAAGATTCACCATCAATTTGCGAAAAGCCAGTTATGGCTTTCCGTATTTGATTTGTTTTCCCTATTGGAAAGTACTTCTTAAGAAATTCTTGTTGCATTTGAGCCCAAGAAGTAACTGAGTCATTAGGCAAGGAATTAAGCCAATGTTTGGCTTTATCCTTGAGGGAAAACGAAAAGAGGCGCATCCTCAAAGCATTCTCATCAAAATTTTGCAATCTAAGGGTCGAACAAATATCAATGAATTCGTCTAGATGCTTATAAGGATCCTCATTGCTAAGTTCATAAAAAGATGGTAACATTTGAATTGTACTGGACTTAATCTCATATTGAGTTGCAGTAATGTTTGGCAACCGAAGGCATGAAGATGGTGTGTAAGTGGAGAGAACATAATGATCCCTAATAAAACAGCCCTATTCTCTTCAGCCATGTATTCTATACTAGGTACTCTCAGATCTAAGTTCCTTGCAGTCCTTTGTTTTCTAAAAGTACGCTCTAAATCTAGGTCGCACGAAAATATAAGCAATGATAGTGAGCGGTGACCAAACATAAACTAACACCCTAAATATGTACAGCACTCAGGAAAAATCAAAGAGAAAAAAAAAAAGTTAGAAAATACTTGTTTCTGCCTTTGCAATAGCTTCAGTGCTATTGCCTTGGTGCTGGGCGCTTGAGCGTTAGTTTCTGCAAAAACCTAAAATTATGCAGAAACCGAAACAGAACAGAAATGAAACCAAATTTATATAGACTCGATTTTATGCACTTTTTTGGACTCTAAGGACTATATCTACAGTATTCACAGAATTTGAACTAGATGTAATCCTAAAAATTCCAAAACAACCGTTTTCAAAAACAAAAACAATCCCCGGCAACGGCGCCAAAAACTTATCGCGTTTAGAAATCAAGTTTAAACTTATAAACACTCGCAATAGCACGAATCTTTGTAGATAGGTTTATATTGAGGGTATCGATCCGCAGGGATTGTAATCGGTTGTATGTGAATGGAATCTCTAAAATATTACCTAATCCAACTCATAATCAAGAGATGTTTGTGTTTTTACACTAAATACAAAAATCTTAAACTAAGTTACATAAATGAATCTAAAGATAGTAGGGGAGGTATAGGGAATTGATTTCACTCAATCCTTATACCACAAGCGAACTAGTTCTAGCATGGATTTCAAACAAAGGCATGGTTTTGAGCGTGTAAAGGTTGTCAACCCTCACAACAATCATCAAGAAAATACTATCAATATAAAATGATAAAGCATCATGGATACACACAAGCTACTCACCTAATCTTCTACATGTGATTAAACATGTGTTCTCTAGCATGCGATATAAATTCTCTTAATAGCCTACATAAAATCATGAAATAAGCATAGAATATCATGGGTTCCCACTCCTCTTTCCAACTATTCTAAGTTAAACTAACATAGATTGAGTCGTGGTTCCTAGCATACCCTATCAAACTCACATAACATCATGTCAAAAGCATCATGGTATAGCTTATACTCTATCAATCAAAGACATCAAAAGCATTGAAATCATTCAAAACTCAACTCAATCCTCATAGACAAAGAACAAGTTTAATCTCAAATGGTATAATCAATAAGCACAATCCTCATGCATACACAATCACCATACCATTTATACAAAATCCAAGCTAAAACTACTCAACCCATAGCACTTGGATCAAGTTATATCAAAACCCTAAAATGGATTTAGTTCCTCATATAGGAATTGGAAAACTCCATTGATTTGAGAGAACCAATACCCAAGGAAATCAAGTGCTAGAGAAGAGTTCTACCTACTGTCTAGAAGTAAAACAAAGCAAAAGAAAGCTAAAAACTAATCCGAAAATAAAACCAAAAAAACGTTTTGCCTCCCCCTGCCTCTCACGGGACAAGATATATATATATATATATATATAAATATATAATATATATATAGTATATATATATATATATATATATATCACATTTTAAGCCTTAAGGAAAGATCAAGCTAAAGATTCGAAGTTCCAGCTGTTTGGGAGTCCTCTGGGGAGTGATTTCGACGCCTACAATGTGGTGGCAAGCCGCAATTTTGGACCAAGAAATATCTCCACCGGTCAGATAGCTGTCAAAATGATCTTGCAGTTTCTGGAAGCTGCGACGACGCTCGAGCACTAGGATTGGGTGCTCGAGCACCAGAATTGGGTGCTCGATCTCCCAACTGACTGGCAGCACTTCAATTTCTCAAAATTATCTTCAAGCCTAATGTCCATGAAATGTTTTGAATTCTCATTAAGACCTGAAAATAAGGCAAACACTAAAACATACGAAAATATTAGATAACAATACAAACTAAGGTATAACACATGCGAATTAAGGGGCTTGAATGTATAACATTCAAGACTTATCAGTAAGTGGGAAAAAAAACTGACTCCATGTGGACGAAGTATTAACTAAATAAAATAAAAATAAGAATAAAAGTAAAAGAATAAAACCCATTAACATAAAGATAAAAATAGATTATTACACAAAGTCATATATATATTTCAAAACTTTTAAATTGATCCATCCTCATTACTAATTGAAGTCCACCCTTGTCTAAAAATTGGCCTAACAGCCAATTTACTATTCTACCCCTAAAGGAGAATCAGGATTGTTACAATCCTCCCTCTTTATAAAAATTTCGTCCTCAGAATTGGTAAAAATTACATAACCAGAGGTCCTAAGGAGTGTACCTGATGTGTCCGAACCCCTCTCGGGTCCGTCCATATCACTCAATACGTTTGCTGGCTAATAAAAGAATGTGTCTTCATCTGGATCGTAGTATATATGCAAGTGCTCTTCAGGATTCAATTCTTCTTCCGATGCCATTTCTGAACCTTCATCGAAGCTAAAATTAGAATAACGTGGATGCTCCTCCTCGGTATCTTCATCGCCTAATATCTCTTCATGTCTCTTCCAGGGCCTCGTTCCGAAGGGTAAGTGGCGTAGGCGTCACTGTTGCTACCTGAGTTCGACGCTTATTCCGAACTATGTTCTTTAATTTCGTTACCAAAGCTTCTAACTCCTTTCACATCCGGGACATAGGACCTCGCACTGTAGTCCTCCTTACCATCATCTTGAAGTCGTCACTTATTCGTATTAACACGTAATCATCATACACAAATTACGCAGTCTAGTGAAAGAAACTTAAAACTAACAAGATCATCCGTGTTGGATGAAGATTCAGGCGGAGGTGTAAGAGCTTCCTCCTAACACTCTAGCTTGAACTTGTGTAGGAAGTCAATGTCTTCCAATAAATGCAGTGATAGTGCCAAGCAGTGTACTGATGTACCATCTTGCTCCAAGATGTTTGGCATCCCAAAGTGAGTTGCTCCTTCTATCGACACGCTTTTTAGAAATTTCCAATCTTCAGATGCACGTTCTAAGTTTCAATGCTAATTGTCCTCAAAACTCTTTTGTTTTCCTTGAGCTGTAATAGGTCTACATAGTGTAGGCACAATATTCTTTAGAGTTTCCTGAATTACCTTTGCTCTGATCAGCAGTTGTCCTCCAGCTTCGTCTCCACAGTTAATTGCAAGTTTTGCTCGTACTAAATGTGGAGTGCAGATATAAATCTAGCAGAATAGACATTGATAATCAAGGCAGTGGTGCGATGTTGCATGTATAGATCTCCATTTGACATTTGATTGCGAGGGTTGTCCAGATAATTGGAATTAAACTATCCACGTCGTGTGATGAAGTTCCTCTACGGAAGTTTATCTTTAATACAGGTAGGTGGAGTGGTTTGACTGCGCCTGTCGACTTTGGTGCTTCCCTTAGTGAAATGCTAGGTCGGATAGGTGCTTGATCTTGGTATTCGTGAGTTAGGAGTACGTGATGCTTCCACTGCACTACTCTGATACGACATTAAAGAGGTAGGCGTCGCGATTGCATGGAGGTCCAAGGTTAACTCGACTTCACTAATCAAGGGTAGACTAAGTAACTCTTCGAAATAGCATAATAAAATTCCTAGCTAATCGAAATATTTGCAGTGTGACATGTTTTTTACACTTGCTGAGTTTCCCTTAAAATTATAATAACCCAAGTCATTCTCCTTACTAGGTTGTTATCGCTAGCTCTAAGCCCATTGGTTTGAGATCCAAGCTGCAATTCCCCAAAAAATTCGTGACGACAACAAGTGTGACTCTATTCGTTCAACAAACAAATACAATAAAGATTAGAACAGTACCTATATCCACCTCGTTAGAAGTGTTGGCGTCTCCCGGGGCAAGAGCGTAAACTTGAGCTGGTGCCATGCTTCGTTGCCCATTAGATCGGCCTTCGCCTAGTTGGTTGGTGGCTGGTACATTGTAGTCGCCTGGTTTTCAGCATGGGTAGCAGACTGCCTACCCGAACAAATACTTCCCTAAGTGCATCTTCCCACACTTCTGGCATGCTGTGCGTTGTCCATCTCCCTGCTGATTATTAAATTGCTGAGGTAAAGGATTACCGCCAACTAGCTGGTCATTTCTTCTTTTGTTAGGGTGGTTCGTGTGTCCACCAAATTGGTCCCCTTGTGGTGCGTTCCACTTCTTTTGGTTGAAGTATTCTGCATTGATGTTCTACGTATGCTCAATCACTGAGGCCTTGCTAATTAGATCCGACGAGTTGTCAATTTTGAATCCCACAATTTGATTCATGATGCATGGGTGTAAACCCCGCTCGAACTTCCTAGCCTTCAGCTCTTCAATGGCCACCAAATATAGAGCAAACCGCGAGAGTTCTATGAATTTGGCAGCGTACTGCTCCACAGTCAGTGACCCTTGCATCAGCTCGGTGAACTCTTGAGCCTTAGCCTGCCGAACTGGCAGGGGAAAGAAACGTTCTAGAAACGCCTCTTTAAAGTTCTTCCAGCTAATAGACATGTCGTTGCCTAAACGTTGCTCCAGGTGTTCCTTCTTAGCAACCCACCAACGTTCTGCCTCAGTGGTCAGCTTAAAGGTGGCGTAGCGGACCATCTGGTCGTCCGTGCAATACATGACCCCCATGAGTTTCTCCATCTATAAGATCCAATTCTCTGAGGCCACTGAATCCAGTTGTCCCTCAAAGGTTGGGGGGTGTTGCTTGTTGAATTGTTCGAAGGTGCAGCCTTGTCGTTCTCCTCTATCTTGCTTCCCACCTTGCTTGGTGTTAGTTCCCTTCGCTAATAAGTCTACTAGTTGAGCAGCCAACAGAACCAAGGCCTTTGGGTCCTAGGTTGGATTCACGTTTGCATTCCCTGTGTTCCCATCTTCGTTGCGGTTCATGTTCTCGTTATCAGTGTGATTTGCATGATTTCGGGTGTGGGGTGCCATCTCTCTACAATCGAAGTCATATATATTAGAACCGAACTAGGAAATGCCTCCCTACTGTCAAACAAAATACTCTAAGGCTGACTTTAATAGGCCAGAATGTGGCTTCCCATTTCCCCACTAATTCGTATTAATGCTCTGGCTCCTAAGAGTCTACAGAACCTTATAACCTGGCTCTGATACCATAATTATAATGACCCTAATCCGTTAAGGCTAGGATTGTCAACTAACTTATCTCAAAGGCGCAAAAAGTCATAAGGTTTGCTAGAGCAATTAACTAAATGCTGAAATAAATGCAATGAATAATTTAAATGAAATAGTGCCAACTAAATAATTTAACTTGGTTTATGAAACACCAAGTCTGAAGTTTATAATATACAAAAAAAAAATATAACTCGTGCACACGCACTTATTGAAATGAAATAATTAAATGCAGATATGAAGGCTTAACATCTATCCCTGTTCCCCATTTCGGCTTCCTATAGCGGCGTACTCGCTACCTGAAAACAAAAATAAAAATTGAATGAGCGAAAAAGGGCTCAGTAAGTATATCCCCCAACCATAAATAGTTGGGTTGAATTCATTTTCTTTAAAAACCTTTCACAAGATGCAGAAAACTCAGGTAAACACTGCAACCAATGTTCCTTTTGAAATATTAGAAAAATAAAATCTATTGTTTCTTCAAACTTATATCAAGCACTTCTCATATTAGGGCTCATGTACACTGTTACACCCCGTGTATT
>FXXK01002809.1:37400-55024 GCA_900184695.1 Betula pendula
ATGTACTAGGGTTGCGCGGTCTTTGCGACCATGGCAACAACTGTGGCCGTAAACGTGTCCTCTGGCCAGCCGATTAACTTATTGGTGCACTCAGCTTAGCAATTAATTGATGGAGTACTACCTTTTGGCAGAGCCTCTTTTAGTGGTTGCACTTCCATCCTGGCTTCGGTACCGAGCTTTTTCTTCTTCGAATCCTCTTGGACCAAAAGTATCTCCTCCATACACGTGCCCTTATCTTATACAAATTTTCTCATCTCTTTTATTCCTCTATGTATCTTGGGGCCACGTGTAGAAGGGTTTTTACCTTTTGAATCATTCTGATTTATGAACTTTCTAAAAATAGCTATTTTTCCAATTTGAGACTTTATAAAAATAACTACTTACTATAATTAGAAAGTATTGATAGCAAGAACTTTTAAAGTAACAAAATGGTTTATATCACATGCTGTTTTTCATTTAAAGAGAAAATTCTATGAAACATCTATGTAAACAAAATGAGTTCGGAGATACAAGATTAAAATGCATAAGGTAATAAAGAACAATAAAATGAATAATCATGATATGCAATCTATGACTTTAGAAGGGGTAGAGAATTTACTTACCTCCTGACTGTATTTACGAGAAACTCCTTGACCTCTAACATAAAAGTTCAGACATATTACTACTCTCATATTCTATACTAAAATAGAGTCTTACTATTATGGGTCGGCTTGCTAGTAGTTTGAGAATTGATCTTTAAAATTTTTTAAATCATTCTTTTCATGTTCATATATTGAAATCTCAAAATCTGAAATTTTCTTAAATGATTCGAAATAATAATAAAAACTCCACTTGCCAAATAAATGAGATTTTTATTTCTTGTCGTTCAAGCTAATGGCAAATAAAGTCTACTATTAGATTATAAGAAGATAAGGACTATAAAATAGTTGTAGAAAGTAAATAATTGCTTTTGAATAAATCAAATAAATCAAATCTTGGTATCAAATCTAAGAGTCTAACGCTTTTAAAAGAAATAGCAAAACCCTAATAAAATTCTGCTCAAGTAATGTCCCTAGAGCAAGTAAGAGTAGCATGAAAAAAAAATAATAATAAATAAAAGGAATTCATGTCTCTATGACATTAAATCTGAAAGTTTAAATCTTTGTTAACAAAATAATTAAAACTTTAAAAATTTTCACTGCTGAAACGTCCCTGAGCTCAATGAAAGAAAGGAAAATGAGAAGAAATATAACAAAGGCTGGTGCAGGTACACACACTGCACTACATTGAGGAAGAAATCAAGAAAAGAGAAAAATATTTCATGGCGAAGAAAAGTAACATGAACGAACAGGAAAAGAAACAAAAAATAAATAAATAAAAGGGCTGGTTCAGGTATATGGCCGAGTGGTGGTTCTGTGAGAAGGAAAGGGAAAAAAAAATACTGAACGAAAGTAAACATAAAAAAAAATAAAAAATGAATTTGGTGCAGACCCATTCAGCCAAATACAGCTGTGTAGACTTGCAAAGGAAAGAACATAAAAGAAATCAAAAAAGGAACTTTGTTTCTTTTTAAAAAGAAAAGTTAGAACGTAGGTTGATAGGATCCACAACCATTTATTGCTTCTGTAAGAATTAGGAACAAGAAGAGAACGGAAAAAAAAAAAAGGAGGAAAGAACACAAAAAGAAGAGAAAATATAGAAGACTAAAGAGACCTCCCCACGTGATACAAGTAGTTCTTAAAAGTTGGTTTGACTTTATGGATTTTTTTATATCTCCACCTTGTACGATTCCCCATGCAAGGAGACAACCAAAACACTTTGATTGTCAAACAAAATATAGGAATATTAAAGAAATGCAAAGCAAGGTAGTATGGAGAATTACCTGTAGAGTCCGTGAGAGGGAGAGAGATGAGGAGCGGCTGATTGCAAGAGGGAGAGGAATATAGGATTTTTGGGAACAAACGTGCCAGAGAAAAACAAAAAAAGGGCTAGGGTTTTGTCCCCTTCTATTTAAATACTAAGAGTGGAAAACCTAGTTGCTGTGGTTGATAAAAAAATTCAACGCCACATTTTTTTTTTCTTTTACATTACATACAAGACTAGGACAAACCTAGTGTTGGTAAGTGGTAAAAAAAACTGACTCCATGTGGAAGAAGTATTAACTAAATAAAATAAAAATAAGAATAAAAGTAAAAGAATAAAACCCATTAACATAAAGATAAAAATAGATTATTATTACTAATATATATATCTATATATATATAATTACATAGAATCATTTATATATATTTTAAAAACTTTTAAATTGATTCATCCTCATTACTAATTCAAGTCCACCATTGTCTAAAAATTGGACTAACGGCCAATTTACTATTCTACCCCTAAAGGAGAATTAGGATTGTTACACTGGTACCGTATGTGTATATGATTTGTTGGTAGTCCAACATACCCTTGATGGGGTGTGGCCATTTAAGCCGTTAACCCTAAGTAAATGAGGTTAGGCTAAGAGGGTTCTGTTGAAAGGAAATGAGCGGACTAGTCCTTGTCGAAAGGTGATGTGCAGGACAAGCACAACCTTACTCTTGGAGTTAAACATAGTTATGGATGTTTATATAATGAAGTAAAACAATGATAAATGTTTATGTAAAGTTAATTTTTATGAATCAAATATGTTTGTAAAAATAAATGATTTTATGACTCAATACTTTTATTTACATATAAACTATTCATAGTCATACAACGACACTGGATTACTTGCTTATTAAGCGGTGGACTTACCCCTTACTTTCTTCACCTGTAAAACATCTATCTTTTACAATGTAGCTAGTTAGGTCTTTGAGATACAAGGATTATGATGTGAATGCGACCAGTTGGAGTTATGATATGAATCTGGTAACACTTAAGGAAACATTGCAAAGTTTTGGAGATTGCTTATGGTAAATAGTACAATTGAGTGATAGTATAGACTTAGTATTTTGATATGTATTTGTGTATAAAGGTTTAGCATAAAAATATTTTACAGTGATGATGTGTATATTGTAGAGATGTCAGTTATTATAATGATTCTTAGTAAATGTTTTGGTTATAATTTTTAATATTGATAGAAATATTATGAATTTTCACTGCGTAGTATCCTCTTTTGAGGAATAGAGATCATTGAGTTTTATTCCGGGTGGAATGAGACTAAGAGGCAAACTATGAAATTAATTACAAATTAATTAATTTTCTCGGGGCATTACAAATAAAGGTAAGAAGTGAGAAGTAATAAATGAGAAAGAATATAAATATTAAATAAATAGTTTAAGATGAGAATGTTATAGGATTGTAATATGTCTTCAAATAACCTTAAGTTGATAAATATAAATTAATAATATTATAGAAGCACGTAAATACGCTTTGAATTCACTTGGAGATAATTAAATGATTAATATGTTTATTCATGTATAATATAAGTGGTTAAATGTATGATTGAGTTAGACTTAATTTAACAAGTGTTTACTAAATATATATCTATATTAATATTATAACCAAATCATACTTTGTTAACTTAAATAGATAAAGCAATAAATTTAGAATACAAATGTTGAATTTATTGTATATGTAATTAATTAGAAAAAGTCCTTTAATTTGTTAGCTTTCTAGTGGATCGCAGCATCTAACTAGTTTTGGGATAGTGAGAAATGTTCGGGAGAGCAAACAGGTAGCTCTATGTGTATTAAGGTTTAAGATTCGATAGTTTAGCAAAGTCTAATGTTGTGATTAATTGTAAGCATGTAACATGAGATTGGAGGCTTATGAAGTTAGTTCTCCAATGTAAAGTACAAGGTAATTAGGTTGTGGAAGCATTTCGATGAGCAAGCAAGTTTGAGTGCCTTAGTTGTGAATCTTTCATGGTCCCTTAAGGTAAGTATAATTACTTACTAAGAAAAGATACTATGTTTTACGTTTTAAAATTTTATAAATGCTAATTATGTTTAAGCTTATGACAAGATCGAGCCGATCTTTTATATTGTGTTGATGGGATTACGGTAATATTTGATGCCTTGATTATGTTAAGAGATGTATGTAGTACGTGACGAAGGTCAACAGAATACATTTGTATTTGTATAGCTGAGACATATGTGTATAAAGTTATATATTGATGTGTTTATATGTATGTGTGACCGAGCACATTTTGGAGCACATGCATATATTCACAGCTAAATAGTATGTTTCAAATGATTTCATAACTACGGTATATAATTTATCAGCTATGTTATGCTTTAATGAAAGATGTTTTATAATAAAATGTAGCTGTGATTGTAAACTAAGTAGAATATGAAAGATTAGCTCTTTGTGAAAACTTAGTGATATCTTATACCACTGAGACCGTAGGCTCATATTTCCGCCTGGCGATTGTGGGTAACTCTGCGAACGCTTAGACATTGTTTTGGTTGCAGGTTGAGAGATTAGCGTTGGTCTGCATGCGAGCTTAGAAGTCAAGCCGGAGTATATTTGGATATGCTAGTTGGTGATGCGTTGACTTAAGCATAGTCAGCCTTTGTTGATATATATTGATGCCTAGTGCGGCAAGCCATAATGATGTTGTATAATTTATTGAGATTTTGATGTAATGAATTTAGTAAGCTTTGGTTTATTTTATTCATAAGTTTATGAGATCATTGAAAAATAAGAATTATTACAGACGTTTCTGCTGTGTATATTGTTTAAAGATGTAGTAGTAACATCTCATGGCTTATTGAGGAAAGAAAAAAAATTATATTTCCACTTTTGCCCTATGAATTTAGGGCGGGATGTTACAAACTCTAAGATTGGTTATCGCCTGGACTTCGGGCTCCTTCTTTTTCTTCTCGGCTTCCTTCTGAACCAAGACTAGCCCTTGCCGAGAGAGCCTGAGCTCCCTAAGATTCTCTTCTTGGTTGATAAACTCTTCTGCTTTGTCCATGAACTCCTAGAGATTGTCTAGCTGCTTTTTGGCCAATTCCATCATTAGGGCTCCACTAGCATGGATTCCTCGGAATAGGGTGGCAAAGGCCATCTCATCCGTGACATTATCAAGAGATCGCTTCCCTTTATTGAATCTCATAATATAGCTTTTTAGGGACTCCTCCTTGCCTTGGATCAATGTCAGTAAATGACTTAAGGACTTCTTGCGTTTCCTTCCTGCAAAGAAGTGGATTAGGAATTTTTTCCCCAAGCTTGCAAAACTATCTACAGAACTTGGGGACAGTTTTCTAAACCAATCTCAGGCATTTCCTCCCAAAGTCAGGGGAAAGGCCCGACAAGCCACTTCATTGAAGGTGCCGTGGAGATCCAGATGGGCTTGGTACTGGTCTAAATGCTCGATCGGATCTTCCTTGCCAATAAAAAGTGGAATATTAGGTACCTTGAATTTATTAGGAAGACGCACAACTACAATCTTCTTGGTAAATGGTAAGATTATTCCCTGTAGTAGATTGTCTACTACTGAGTTTTTACCCTTATCACTATGAGAGGATTCTTGTAGAAGGTCGCATTTTTTCATACTGGATTTGGTCTTCCGACGCTTTCCCTCTTGGATTGATGGCTCAGGGTCACCTCTTTGGTTCTCACTTAGGTGGTTTGATGGCTTAGGGCCACCTCCCTAATTCTCATTTAGACGGTTATGGCTACTATGCTCTTCGTCATTTCCTATTTGCAGTCGTAAAGCAGCATTGACTTGTTGTAGATCCTCTATGTCTCTCTGCATATGGATGATCATCACTTGTAATGTAGCAACGTCTAGGACACTGTGAGGTGGGGCTTTAGTATTTAAGGCTTCTTGATGAGGAACTCCGGCATTCAGGGTTCCTTGAGGAGGAGCTCCGACATTCAGGGTTTCTTGAGGAGGCGTTCTAGCTTGAAAGGGTGGTCACCATTACTTTTTTATTTTTTTTTATTTTTTTTATGAAAATGATATTGAATCATTTCCACATATGGCGCCAAACTGTTAGAATAGTTTCTGGTATGGTGAATATCCGAAGTCAAACGGATCTAAAAGCTCTCTGGTGGAATGCCAATGATCTATTTAAAACAAAGAAAAGATCAAGGGAACTTGCCGGAGGTAGGCGACGGGGAATAGCTCCGATGCCTAAGTTAGTAAGGCAGATAATCAATGTGTTTCCAATATTCAAGACTTTAGATATTCGAAAAATTACTTACCTTATGTTTACTGTGCTTTCCTTATATACACCTCTAGTTTCAGTTAGAATCCATTTTTTCCCGTTCTTAGTGATTTCTTGGAACCTTGGCATTTACTTAATGATTCTACTGTTACTTCCATGATTTTGGGATCATTACTCTCGAGACTTCCGAGATCCAGATTATAGACATAGTGGCTCTCGCTTGGGACTTGGTATATTACTGAGATTTGCTCAACAGACCCCTGAACCATTCAACTTCGGAATGGGCTGAACCATGGGTTCATCACAGATCCATGGGCCTTCTATGAATTAGCCCAACCCATGTTCCTCACAGACAGGCCCGTAATCATTAGGAAATATTTCCCAACATTATATAACATATATCATAAATTATTTACTATACTTATAAAATTATAATATATAGCATTATAGCATATAGGTATAACATACAACATATACACATAGAGTAAATACATCATTATTGACTTTTGATCCAATGGTGATTTTAAAAGTCACATCAATTTTGGTTGACACAAGGTAGACATAGATGATGACTTCTGTTGTGACAGTTTCCGAGTCCGACTTCACGTGAACCTGAGAACAGAAAGAAATAGTTAGACACAAGAGCTTGCCAGGGGTTACCGGCGGGGGATAGCTCCAATGCCTAAGTGAGTTTCCTCTTTTTGAGAGTGAATCTCTAACTAAAAGGACTTAGGGTTCTTTTTTGTTTAGTTCTGTTACTTACTTTTTGAAACCGAGCATTCCTCCTCTTTTATATGGTGGTGGATTCCCCGAGGCTCATTTAATGAGCCTGATAAACCTTTAATGTTATACATTCAAGCCCCTTAACTCGCATTTGTTAAACCTTAGTTATGTTGTAATATAATATTTTGTCGTGTTTTTGTGGTTGTTAAGGTTTTCAGGTCTTACGATGAATGTGCACTTTACATCATGGACTTTTGGCTTGGAGAGTTCAAAGTATGTTGATGAAGTCAGAATGGCTTGAGCGAAGTCATAATTTAACTCGAGCGAAGAAGCATTTAAATGGCTCAAGCGAAGTCATAATTTAGCTCGAGCGTGGAAGCACTCAACCTGGCTCGAGCGAACTCGCTCGCACCAGAATCCAATTTGAGATCTACATTTGATTTGAGGAGAGAAAGGTTCCTAGAAGATTGGGTCAAGTGCGGATTCACCTCTGAGATCCCTCAAAGGGTGGTATTAACTCTATATCCCTGCAATGAGGGATTGGGATGACTCAATCCCTTAGTTTAAGGGATTGGATTGTGATTTTTAGGGATTGAAGGTGGATTCAAATAGGTGCTGGATCTCTCATCCAAAGGAGTTGATTTTCTAAGAGCAAGTATGAATTTAGGGTTCTAAGTTCATAGAGAGAACGTCCAGCAGCTGACAACATTCAAGGAATGGATTTCTCTAATGCAATAGAGAATTCCATATCCTCCATGAATAGCTAATTTCTTATTCATAGGAATTGATGTAGCCCTTTCCAAATCCATGGTTTGATTGTATTTCATTTTGGGAATTTCAATATATGAGTGATGATTACATAGCTTAGAGTTTTACAAAACATTTGTAATCGATTCAATGCTCATACTTGTTCTTGATAAAAACTCTATCTTGTCTATAAGAAGTTTATTTGTCTTGAATGAAATCAACATTTCTATTTTCTGTGATTATAGGAATGATAGCTATACAATGATACTTTTTGACATAAAATCAAGGGATTAGATTGGCCATGCCTAGGGAAGATGATCCGTACTACATCTTAGATTAGTGTAATGTAGGTAGACGGATCATGTCAACTGAAGATGGGTTATACTCATTTCTTGATAATGTGTACGCTCATTAGAAGGTTTTATAGACCATACCTAGGGAAGACGGATCGTACCACAATTTGTGTTTAGGTGGACGATCCGTGCCAACCGAAGATGGGTTATCATCACCTTCTAATTAAAGTGTTTTCTTGTCAATGTTGTCATATGGTTGACACCCATTATGCATATCATATCACGCACGTAGTAAGAATCCCATATGAATACAATCTGCCATTGGTATGAGGTTTGTGGTGAAGTCATATTCCTATGTTTCTTTCCTTATATTTTATTACGTGTTTAAGCTTTAATTTAATTTTCAAAACAACCAAATATTTTTCTGAGTTGGATTAGCGGAGGTTTTAAATATTTGATAAACATCCGATCAAAGAAACAGTCCTTGAGGTTCGACACCCTCCACATAGCTCTATCCTATAAGGATTCATTCTATTGCGAGCGATATAAATTTATTATTGATCCGTAAAATCCACATAAATTTTTAGCGCCGTTACCAGAGATTGTTTAACAGTTGTTTATTAAGTATTTGTGATTGAATCTACTTTAATTCCGTACATATTCTGTTTATAAATCGTCTTGTGCATAATCTGACTTTGTGTTTCAATTCTGTCTGTTTCAGGTTCTGCATAAGTGGCTCGAGCGAAAACTCAATCTGGCTCGAGCTAAGTTGTTGGCTTGAGCGAAAATACCACTTGGCTCGAGCGACTTGCCCTCAGACAGGACCATAGGAGCTACTGCATTGCAAAAATAGTAACTTCTAAAATTTTGTTTTTCTTTTTTTCATTTGTATATATCCTCTGTACACATTGTTACTGTTAGCCAGTAGCGTATGCATGGTCGTTGGTCTCTATCATTACCACTTTTGAATTGCGACCTAGACTTAGAATGCACTCTTAGAAACCGTCGAACCGAAAGGGACTCGAATCTAAGAGAGTAGACTGAACCAATGGTTGAAGAGGTAGAAAGAACCGTTCTATTAAGGGATCACTATGTTCCCTCAACTTACACTCCACCCTCATGCCTTCAGCTGCCGAACGTCACGACAGTTCATTATGAACTCAAGTCCAGCATCATTCAAATGCTCCCATCATTTTACGAACTTAGTAATGAATACCCACATAAGCACCTCGACAAATTTCTAGAAATCTGCACTACCATTAAGTTGCAGAACTTTTCAGAGGATGCTTTAAAAATGCGTCTTTTTCCATTCTCCCTCAAGGATAAGGCCAAGTATTGGTTGAACTCCTTGGAACCAAACTCCATTTCTTCTTGGACGCAAATTCAGTAAGCGTTCCTTAAGAAGTACTTCCCCATGGGGAAAACCAATCAAATTCGGAAAGCCATCACTGGTTTTTCGCAATCTGAGGGAGAACCTTTCTTTGAAACATGGGAAAGGATGAAGGACCTTTTGCGAAAGTGTCCACACCATGCTGTCCCAAAATGGCAGCTGGTTCATATGATGGCTTGACTGAGCCACATAGACAAATGGTTGATGCCTCATATGGAGGCACTTTCATGATGAAAAGTGAGAACGATGCATGGACCCTTTTTGAAAATTTAGGTGAAAACTCTTTACATCATGCATCATCTAATCGTTGAGCCATTGCTCCAAAAGCTCAAAGGACCGAAGGTCTTTTTGAATTGAGTAGTCCTTTAGATGTAACCACCAAGGTGGACGCATTATCAAGGAAATTAGACCAGCTCATGGCAGCTGGTTTTGCGCTGACTATTTCTCACACATCTACTCCACATGAGCCATGCTCATTTTGCTCGAGCCCGATGCACAATGCAAGAGATTGTCCCACAATTGGACAATTTTCTAACATGACTAACGAGCAAGTAAATGTGGCCTTCTCCAGACCAAGGAATGATCAATACTCAAAAAATTCTTACAATCCTGGATGGAGAGATAATTCTAACTCCTCGGGAAGAGTCCAAGGTGTTGGAAATTCTGCTCCACAGTCTTATGGAATGCACAATCAGCCTTATCAGCATTCCAACAATTTTTCATCCAATTATCGACCTCCCCAACACCAGTACCAGCCAGCTCCACCTCCTTCTAGGAACCTTGCCTTTGAGGATAAAGTGTTGTCCGCTCTAAGCAATCTTGAGGCAAACACATACCAAGTCTTAACTATCATTTAAGTCAATTGCGAAGCTAGAAGCTCAAGTTGGATAGATAGCCAATACACTAAATCAAAGAAGAGAGGGTAAACTTCCAAGTCAACCAGGTGGCAACCCCAAGGGGCAGTTTGCATACACTAATGGTGCAACATGCAGCACCACTCATGAGCAAAGCCAGGGCCGTCACCACTCTACGGAGCGGGATGACAATTGACAATAAGGTTAGCGAGGAGAATGCGGTCGAAAATGAGCTCCCCACAAATCCAAACCTATCAAAAGGCCTAGGAGCGAGCATTAGAGTCCCAGACTCAGTCACCCCCACTCTTGAGACGGCTTATGAGCCTAGAGCCCCATTATCTGAACGTCTCAAAGAGTCTTCGCAGTTAGGTAAACATGGAGAGAAGATCCAAGATATGATGGAGGTCTTCAAACAAGTGAAAATTAATATCCCTCTCCTAGATGCTATTAGACAAATCCCCTCATATGCAAAATTTCTTAAGGACTTGTGCACTCAGAAGCGCAAGATCAAGAGCCATGTCCCTAAGAAAGTCATTCTCACGGAGCAGGTAAGCTCCATTCTCCAACATAACATTCCTCCAAAATACAAAGATCCTAGTGCCCCCACAATTTCATGTATCATGGGAGCACATAAGGTTGAGAAAGCCCTATTAGACTTAGGAGCAAGTGTCAACTTGCTACCTTACTCTGTGTATTTACAGTTAGGCTTAGGAGAATTAAAATCCACGTCGGTTGCCTTGCAACTCGTTGATCGATCTATCAGGCGACCACGTGGCATTGTGGAGGATGTTATCATACAGGTGGACAAGTTCTACTTTCCAGTGGACTTCTTAGTTCTAGGTACAGAACCTGTCCCCGATCCCAGAAAATCCATTCATGTTATCCTCAGACATCCTTTCTTAGCTACGGCTAACGCATGCATTAATTGTAGGATGAGGTTATTGAACATTACATTTGGGAATATGAATGCAAGGCTTAATGTGTTCAAGGCCATTCAGCAATCGTAGGAGGATGATGAGTGCTTTGCTTTAGACATGATTGATGAAATCGTGGTGGACTCACTTCCTTGCATCTTGGCTAAGGACCCTTTAGAGGCGTTTCTGACTCATAGTTGGTGTGATGTTTTAGAGGGTGCTGAGTATATTGAGTATCCTGGAGGTGGTACTTGACAGTCTGATTTTGAAAAAAAAAAAACATATCTTTGTTTTTAACTTTGCATTGTTTATCTTTTGTTTGTAGTTTTATTTTCTCAAGACATGTGTTCTTTTCTTCAAGTTTGGGGATTTGCTACACGCCATACCGAGTCTTACTCAGGTTTTTCCTTTCCTCGGTTTTGTATCTCTGTTTACACATTGGGGGCAATGGGTGATTTAAGTTTGGGGGTAAGGGAAAAACTTGAAAAACTTTTTGAAAACATTATCATGTTATTCCTGAAAATTGTGCTGAACTTTAAAGGTGATTTACATTTCATTGGCAAGTTTAAAATTGTGAACACATGAGCATATGGCTAGGAATCTAGAGTCTCATTTCTTATCTTTGACTTATGAGGTATCACTAGTGATAATTTGAATTGTCACGAGCACATTAGCACATAGTTTGTGTGGTATGACATGCGGGACCATTTGTGTGTGTTTTCAATGTTTTGAGAGGAATTGGGTGATTTGTTGGATGGACAACCTTGGCAAGGTATTTGATAAAAACATAAAAAAATAAAAAAACAAGTGTATAATTGATGTGGCTAGTTTGGCTTCGTAGCCTTTTTTATTGGAGTTAGTACGCCCTTAGGGATATTTTACATCTAATGCCCTAAAGCCATCTGGTTTGAGAGTCATTGGCCTAATACTCGATACATTGGTCAATTAAGGATCTTAAGGGAGCTAAGCATTGCACAGCTGCACACAAAAGGAAAAATATTATCTGGCTAGTTAGTTTCGTAGCCTTGTTGACTCGAGTTATTAAGCTTGAAGGGTTTTCATATTTAATGCCCTAAAACCATCTGGTTTGGGAGTCATTGGCTTAACACTTGATACATGGGTCAATTAGAAAGCTTAAGGAAGCTAACATTACACAACCTGTTTAAAAAAAAAAAAAAAGGACAACTTTTGCCTATGCCTTGGTTGTATTATCTGATGGAAATCCCAATGAATTTTGGGGCATTGAAATCATTCACGTTGGAATTAATTGGAAGACTCATATTTATGTGTTAGTTCACTTTACACAAAGTTGAACTTGTGATGCTTCCGTCAGTCATTGGTAAGTAAGTGGACTTTGAAAATCCTAGGAAATATTAGAGATGGTGTTTACCTTTTTAAGCTTGCTCATGAATGATAATCATTGTTTTTGTGACACTCATTTCTTTTGAAAAAACATGATTTTACATGATGTTTGTGGGTAACATTTCTGTTAAACCCTCACGAGACTTCACTCGTCCACTAGGGATGCCTAGGGGTTTAACAAGCTTGTTGTATATGCCAAATGCAACCGTGTTTCCTACGACAAAGGAGGTAGAATAGTTGTTTTTAATTTTGTTTATTTTATTTTCCGCTTTTGTTTTGCTAAGGGACTAGCAAAATGTAAGTTTGGGGGTGTGATAAGACTTGAATGTTATGCATTCAAGCCCCTTAACTCGCATTTGATAAACCTTAGTTATGTTGTAATATAATATTTTGTCGTATTTTTGTGGTTGTTAGGGTTTTCAGGTCTTACGATGAATGGGCACTTTACATCATGGACTTTTAGCTTGGAGAGTTCAAAGTATGCTGATGAAGTCAGAATGGCTCGAGCGAAGTCATAATTTAGCTCGAGCGTGGAAGCACTCAACCTAGCTCGAGCGAAATACTAAAATGGCTCGAGCGAACTCGATCGCACCAGAATCCAATTTGAGATCTGCACTTGATTTGAGGAGAGAAAGGTTCCTAGAAGATTGGGTCAAGTGCGGATTCACCTCTGAGATCCCTCAAAGGGTGGTTTTAACTCCATACCCCTGCAATGAGGGATTTAGATGACTCAATTCCTTAGTTTAAGGGATTGAATTGTGATTTTTAAGGATTGAAGGTGGATTCAAATAGGTGCTGGATCTCTCATCCAAAGGAGTCGATTTTCTGAGAGCAAGTACGAATTTAGGGTTCTAAGTTCATAGAGAGAACGTCCAGCGGCTGACAACATTCAAGGAATGGATTTCTCTAATGCAATAGAGAATTGCATATCCTCCATGAGTAGCTAATTTCTTATTCATAGGAATTGATGTAGCCCTTTCCAAATCCATGGTTTGATTGTATTTCATTTTGAGAATTTCAATATATGAGTGATGATTGTATAGCTTAGAGTTTTACAAAACATTTGTAATCGATTCAATGCTCATATTTGTTCTTGATAAAAACTTTATCTTGTCTATAAGAAGTTTATTTGTCTTGAATGAAATCAACATTTCTATTTTCTATGATTATAGGAATGATAGCTATGTAATGATACTTTTTGACATAAAATCAAGGGATTAAATAGGCCATGCCTAGGGAAGATGATCCGTACTACATCTTAGATTATTGTAATGTAGGTAGACAGATCATGCCAACCGAAGATGAGTTATACTCATTTCTTGATAATGTGTATGCTCATTAGAAGGTTTTATAGACCAAACCTAGGGAAGACAGATCGTACCACAACTAGTGTTTAGGTGGACGATCCGTGCCAACCGAAGATGGGTTATCATCACCTTCTAAGTAAAGTGTTTTCTTTCGATGTTGTCGTATGGTTGACACTCATTATGCACATCATATCACGCACGTAGTAAGAATCCCATATGAATACAATCTGCCATTGGTATGAGGTTTGTGGTGAAGTCATATTCCTATGTTTCTTTCCTTATATTTCATTACGTGTTTAAGCTTTAATTTAATTTTCAAAACAACCAAATATTTTTGTAAGTTAGATTAGAGGGGTTTTAAATATTTGATAAACATCCGATCAAAGAAACAATCCTTGAGGTTCGACATACTCCACATAGCTCTATCCTATAAGGATTCGTTCTATTGCGGCTCTACTGACCTTTCCTTCACCAACGTCGGCAGATGAACCCATTACCGAAACGTTAAGGGTCGAGCCTATTGTGGCTTCGGAGGTGCTTGAGCTGGATGCTACCTTGGACGAAATAGGCCTTATTTCCGAAGGTGAGGATATTGCAATGGCCCCCGTCCAGGCAGAGACCGAACTTGCTATGGCAGGTACCACTTCGAATGTAGAGAATGCTACTTTCAAGTTCCAAGACCCATTAGAGGTCCAAAATGAACCCGAACTCCCAAATCCAAGTATGGGGACTCTCCCCAATTACCCCCCCGGGGGGTTCGGTACCCGAAGAGAGCACCTTCACCAATGAGTCCACATGGTGGGGTGTAGTTGGACCCGCTGACATTCCGGTTCTCACCCTTTGCCACCAAATCGAGGTATGAATCACGATTATCATTGTCCATTTCGATTCTTTTGAGGTTCGGGTTACCTGCTGATTCTGTTTGTTTTTGTTTTCTTTTTTTTTTTGTAGGACTCATTAGCCGCCGTAGACTTACTCAGCAAACGTTTGCATTCTAGCTAGGATTTGTTCCTTGAGTGGAGAAGGAAATCGGAAGCTCAGGAGGGTGAGCTCTCGGAGGCTAGATATGCAATTGCGGCATTGGAGGTTCAAAACCTTGAACTGGAAAGGAGGTTGGCCAGTCACGACAAAGAGCTTTTCGAGGCTCAAAAAAGGCAAGAATCTTTGGAGGCAAAATCCTCCGAATATGATCAACTTCGCTCAGCCATCGACGTTGGGCAATTGAGGATCGATGAGCTAACTTCTAAAGCTCTCCAGCTCGAAATGGCCAATTTTGGGCTCGAAAGGGAGGTAGCCGACCTTTGGGCTAGACTTGCGAGGGCAGCGCAGGTCGAATCTGAATTATCCGGTCGTTCATCATGGCTGCAGGGGGTCGTTGATGAGCAGAAGGGGGCTATTGCTGGATTCAAGGCGGAAGTAGCGGATTTGTCTTAGAACCTTTCCTCCGTAGAGGCTGAACGTAACTCTGCGCGGAAAGAGTTGAACGATGCCTTGAAACTTCTCGCCTCGCTACAAAATGAGGAGATTCCGGCATTAAAGAAGGAAAATGCCGAGTTTCAGGCACGAGAAAAGTCTGCCACCGAGTTATTGGAGCGCCATATGTGGAAGCATCAGGATGCGGAATGAGAAGGCGAAGAGGTACAAACACCAGCTTGATGTAGTCCACATAGTCAGGAACCGTACTTGGGTCCATGAGTTCGAGTGGGGGTTCGACACTCTTCGGGCCATTGCGATGGACGAACAATTGCGGCACAGGGTACCCACCATCAAGATTTGCGACGTTCGGCCCGACCCCCGAGCCTTGAACGAACTTAAGGCGTTTGGGGTAGAGGAATTGCCAGACACTCATGCATTGTGGACCATTCCACCCCCATAGCAGTACTTTGGCCAGCGGCCGGAGATGGAGCTAGGGCCGGACCTAGCAGTGTTATGGCTGGATGTGAACCCGAAGTCGAACCTAGTGAGAGCAGGAGGGCTCCCCCCTGATGATTGTATACGATATTCCATGTTCAAACTTGTATTTTATAACGTTTATTCTTTTTGCGTATTGGCCGCTTTGTGTTGAGATGGGTTTTGAAATGATGGCTCTTTAAGGATGGTCGCTCTGGACCTTCATACTGAGGCCTTCCCCCTTTTCTTTTTTGACTAAGTCTAAGTCTAACCTTCATACTAAGGTTCTTTGACTTTGTCGCGTCCTCTGACTGCGTTTCTTTTCTTATCTTTAAATATTGGGCAATGCGATTTGGATTATTGTTCAGATACTTTTGTACCCGACCAGAACAAATATTATTACATGATCCTATTTCGGGAATTTGAAAGGTCTCGTTCGGGGGCGTCAGTAATGACAGGCTGCGCAGTGAATGATGATGGGGTTATCAAGGAGGCGCGACTGTTGGGTTTTCCATGCCCAGCATGCCTACTTAAGGGAGGGTTACGCCTGCCGCTGTCATCACCATTTTTCATTCTTCTCTTTCTCCGTTGCGAGCGCTATTTATTATGGAGGGAGATGCACGCCGGAGAGGCCCCTGAAGAGTTCCTGCCCCTCAACCTCCGTTCAGCTGCTGCCGGAGCAAGCGACTTCGAGGCCATGCAGGGGCCGCCGGGGCCAACCCCCCTGCGCCAACTCACCAAATTGTGGTTTTGGACTCTCGTCCATTAACTGTCCCTCAGGGTCTGCCGGTCGTTCCAACAGTGACCCTTTCTTCATTCCAGGCATGGTGCTTGGTCCACCGGAGGAGGAGGAGGTGGGGAACCCCATTATTAATGCCGGGGGTGACAGGATTGTGGAGGACAACAATGGTCCTCCTTCTCCTGGAGGAGGGATTGCCCGTTCGGTGGTGGGGCCTAGTAGGGAGCGCCAGATGCCCAGGGAAGCCAAAGCTTACGACTTCCGTCAGGGGAGAAGGCTCGGTCGTCTAGAGAACCGAGTGGCCTGTCTAGAAGCGGAGATCCGCCGTCTTCAAGGGCAACTCACTCCACTGCAGGAGAAATTGTACTATCGGCGCATTGCGCTGGGGGAGGAATTTGGGTTGGATACCTTCGTCGCCGGCAGCTTCTCTACTGATGAGGATTAAAGCTGAGGCTGAGCTTTCGCTTCACTCTCTTCTCCTTCCTCTTTTTGTAAGGGTTGGTGACCTGTAGTTTGTTAACGTTGTTGCCTCTATTTGGACATTTTTCTGTATTTGTTTTGTTCGGAGGGAAGGTTTTTGGGCCTCTCGCTCCTATTTGCCGGTTTTGCTATGTATTCCTCCCCCCTTTTTTCTGGAATGAAACGAATGCTTATGACGTTTTATCTTTAATAATTTCCACCCGAGCACGCCCTTTGCTTGCACTATTAAGAGCAAAATAAAAACGGCAAGCTTTTGGCCTCACTTCATTTGCTTTGTTTAGTCAACTTTTTGTTGCCGACGTAAAGTTAGGATGGTGCTAGAAGCAGGGCTGCTGAACCTACGCAGCCAAAGTGTTGGCCTTTGGCCTCTAAGCTTCTGGTTTTAGTTCAGCACATCAGGCTCGGCACGCTAAGGGGTCGGTGGCCCCAATGACGGAACCATGATTTTGATCTTAGATCTAACGCACAGCATGTCAAAGGGTCGGAGACCTCAGTGACGGAGCGCAGATCTTTCGATCTTGGTTTGGCATGTCAAGGGTCGGAGACCACAATGACGAAACCATGATTTTGATCTTGGATCTAACGTACGGCATGTCAAAGGGTTGGAGACCTCAGTGACGGAGCGCAGATCTTTCGATCTTGGTTTGGCATGTCAAGGGTCAGAGACCACAATGACGAAACCATGATTTTGATCTTGGATCTAACGTATGGCATGTCAAAGGGTTGGAGACCTCAGTGACAGAGCGCAGATCTTTTGATCTTGGTTCGGCATGTCAAGGGTCGGAGACTACAATGACGGAACC
>FXXK01002810.1:0-26756 GCA_900184695.1 Betula pendula
GGAAGTGATTGAGAGCTTTGCCATAGACTTGCCTCCATTGTTCACAGAGATCGTCCAACATTCTGATCTTTCCACGATAACATGGGCTCCTCTAATGTATAGGTCCCCATGGAATGTCATATTTGGGAACTTATGCAAAGGAAACATCACTGCGGCGGGTGATGCATTGCACCCTATGACGCCTGATTTAGGACAAAATGAAGGCACAGCATTGGAAGAAGCTGTCGTTTTGGGGCAGGAATTAGGGGGATTATTGATTACTCCAAAAACAGGGCTTGTGCCAGAAGAGGTGGCCAGAGCCTTAGAAAGATATGTGAAGAAAAGGAGATGGCGTGCTGCTGGCTTAATTACGAGTTCCTATCTGTCAGGGTGGGTGCAGCTTGGTGGATCTGGGTGGCTCATGAAATTCTCAAGGGATGTGATTTTCTATAAATTTCTTTACAGTAGGGTGTTGGATATTATTATACATTATGATTGTGGGAAGTTGCCTTGTGCTACCTTGGGTAATGGATTGGAAAAGTTAGATTGATTGACTGGATTGTAACTTCTAAGAGGGATTTGTGTATTTTTTTTTTATTATTATTATTTTTCTAAATAAATGGGTGGGATTTGTGTATTTAATTTCCCTTGGTTCTATTTTCTTTCGATTGTGTTTTTCTTTTAGCCCATATATTGTAGGATTAGTTGATAACAACATTTCTACAAGTTTGAAAATGAGTTTTATATTTTGACCTTAACCAATTGAATCCTCATTTCTAGTTTCTATCTATAAACACAAATAGCCATCTCAACAACATTTCAACAATAAGTAGGTACTACATATTCAATGGTAAATTTGCACATCTCTTATATGGAGATAGGCAAGAGATGTGTAAGAGAATGAAAACAAAAATAAACCCTTAAAGGCAACACAAATAATCCCTTGAACATCAATAAGTGGCGTATCAATATATTGTATTAGGTTACATAAAAAAATACATTAAATTCTTATTTAAGCCACGTTTAGTACACGAAATCATTATTCTTTTCAAAATAAGAATAATTATTACTAGGAATACTAGCAATTGGAATAAAATAACTATTCATATTCTTTAGCTTAACGACAACACATGATTCACTTATTGGAACATATCAAAATTCCAAAATACCCAAAGTTTATAAACAAAAATAAGAATAATTAAAAAAATAAAAATAAAAACCCAAAAAAATTATATGGGTGGCTGGCCACCCAAGCAGAATGCGACCACCCTTGCTATTGGGGGTGACAAAGACTACCTGCGATGCTCATCAGGGCTATCCTAGCCACCCTAAGCCAACCCTGACGACGAATCGGGTGTGGCCATGACCACCCTTCAGCCCCACCCCATTGGCATAGACGGTGGTAAGACCACCCCCAGTTTGGCCTGGGTGGTCGATTACCCATGTAGTATTTCAAAAAAATTTGTGTTTATTTTTTGGGTTTACAAAAAAATATCATGAATTTTTTAAAAAGCTAATTTTATTCCTCAATTTAAAGAATATACACTCCTTTAAAAATGACTATTATAAGGCGTAGTGTGTAACAAAACAAGAAAATGGCTATTAGGAGTAATCATTCTATTGCAAAGGATAATCCGCATACTGCACGTGCCCTTAATTTGTTTTTGGGAAAGTATGCATACCCTCTTCAAACTACCACCCCATTGTCAATTTGCCTTCAAACTACCAATTGTGTCAATGTATCATATCTTCTAAACTGCAAAAACAATGTCAATGTCCCCCTAAGATTAGCAAAAAGACAAAAATAACTCTATAAATTTTTTAATAAGACAAAAATATCCTTATAAAATTGAAAAAACAATCTAAAACAAAAAAATAAAATAAAAATAAAATAACACAACAATAATAATAAAAAAAAAATAGGGGGTAGTTCGGCCACCCCTTCAGCAGGGGAGGAGTCACTTGGCTCCTTGGGTTGTGGCCCCCCAAAATTTTAAAATTCTCTTAAAATTTTTTAATTTTTTTAAAATATACCCTTAAAATTTATTTTTGACCCCTCAATTTTTTTTATTTTTTTTTAGTTTTGGCCCTCCCAAACCTAAAATTCTAGTTACGACCCTGCTCTTCAGTCGTATTTGGGGATGGTTCGACCATCTCCCTCAATTTATGTTATTTATTTTATTTTTCAAAAATGAAAGGTGGCCAAATCACCTCCAAATGGCTAGGAAGTGGTTTGCCCACACCCAAATATGGTCGAAGGGGTGGTTCAGCCACCCCATGTTGGTGAGCCACCCCTTTGTTTGTTTTTTGTTTTTTGTTTTTTATTTTTTATTTTTTAAAATTTTAGTTTTTTTTTTTATATATATTTTGTTCTTTTTTTTAAAAAAAAAAAACATTTTCTTTTAGTTTTTAATATTTTTATTTTTTTAAAGGTATTTTGTCATTGGGGTATATTGACATTGTTTGATAGTTTATGAGGGACATTAACACAATTTGTAGTTTGGATGGTACATTGACAATGAAGTGAGAATAACTTCTATAAGGTTTTGGCACAAACTAAGCTTTTTGTGCCCTCCAATAAGAGTTTGACATATCAACCTAGAACAAAAAAAAAAAACAAATGATACCAAAACAGTAGATCTCACCTCTTCAATCCCTCTAAAAAAAGACCCTACATTTACCTCTCTCCATCACTCATCTATCTCTCACCTCTCTTGATAGACAAATCACATAGCATCGCCGTGGAGGAGTAGACCAAGTCGGACGTCGCCCATGCCGAACGCCACCTCCCAAGCCTGAAGCCGCTCAAGCTTTGAGAATCTGCCCAAGCCATCCAAGCCGTGGAGCAAGATGTGGAGGAGCAACCCAAGCCGAACACTGCCCATGCCAAACGTCGCTGCCCAACCTTGAAGCCGCCCAAGTCGGAAGCCGCCCAAGCTCTGAGAATCCACCCAAGCCATCCAAGCCGTGGAGCAAGCCATGGAGGAGCATCCCAAGCCGGTTCTGCCACTTCTCCTCCACAAGTGTTCTCCGAAATAGTTTAGCCGTTGATGGACCCCGATGTCGTCAAAATCCAGCCCCTCGAAATTACTCGGAAAGAAAGATATGAATCTCTACGCTTGCATGGTGTTTGATGAAATTACTTCTCTCTAAATTTTAGTATATATGATGTCCTTAATTTTATGAAATGTGGGGTTCTTCACCCATCCCTGTAAAAAGCATTATGTACCTCTATTATTTGATTTAGTTATTGCCAAAAAGAAAATCAAAGTCTCTAATATTTTGTTTTTGTTTTTTTTTGTTTTTTGTTGTTTTTTGTTTTCTTGTGTTTGATTTGCTTCTGACATGTGGGTAATTTAGATCTGTGATTAGGGCTGTAAACGAGCCGAGCTCGGGCGAGTAGTGTTTGTGCAAGCTCGACTCGTTTAGCTTTTACAATAGCTCGAGCTCGTGACGAGCACTAAAATTGGGCCCGAACTCAGCTCGGCAAAGAAAAACATTATGTGAGCTCGAGCTCGAACTCGCCTATTATGCGAGCCGAGTGCCTTATCGAGTATTCAGCTCGCTTGGCTCGAGTAATATTCTTTAATTAAAAAAAAATTAATACACGAAAGCTTTGTCACCGGCAGCCACTTCACCTCGTCATGGGCAATGGTGTCGTCCAAATCCACCGCGACTTCCACAGAACTCGGCCATAATTGGGCTTGTTGAAACATGGGAGAGAAAGGCGTAGGGGTAAAAGAATTCTATTTAACCCCTCATGGCGCCTAAACTCAAGAACTCTTTCTGTGTGAAGTCTGAAGCTTGGGAAATAAATCTTGTAGAAAAAAAAATCATCTTGTTGTGTGAAGTTTGAAGCTTGGGAATGGAATCTTGTAGAAGAAAAAATCAAAGGAGGAAATAGATGTTAGTGGGAGTAGGCAAATGGATGGAATGGTGAAGAGACATTGGAGGGACTGTGGTAGACGTGTGAAGGGACCTTGGAAAGACAAATTGTGCTGGCGTTTATAGGGGAAAGTGGAAAAGTCAGTGAAATAATTATGAACCATGAGGGAGGCCGTGGCTACGTGGTAGTTATTTAACGGCTACGATCAGTGGTAGCTTGGGATAATACACGCCAATAAGTTTAAATTTGTTGAGTTAAAAACCACAATCAGCATCTAACGGCTAAAATATAATAAATGAAAATGGACGGTCAAGAATCCTTAAAATAGAACATGATTTTTGAAAACGCTGTCAGTGCATTGATCCACATGCGTTGAAAGCTGTGTTCATTTAATTTTTTTCCAAACGTTTCCCTCCACACACTTCTATAGTAAGATTAACACCACGTTAGTTCAAGAAATATCCTACTTGTTGATTAAAAATGGCCATTTGAAGAATCAATGAAAGACGTTGGATATGATCGATGAGAGTGAGCTCATGGATTTGCAAAACACCATATAATTCTATAGGAGAGATGTGCTACGACTATAACCCACAATCACCATCCAATGGCCCACATTTGATATTATTCATTGTAAATTGTAATCAACAGTCAATAATTAATGTTTAACAAAAAATAAGAATAATAGGAATATGAAACGGTCAGTAATTAATTAATCTTTTTTGAAGCGCGGTTAGTAATTAATTTGTTTCGTTATTGGGCACCATTATTAAAATAGCATTGATTTTTTTAAGTCTGTATCATTAAACGCACCGTTTTTTTATACTTAATTATAATATATAATTATATACTGTTATAACATATAATTATTAATTTATTTTTTTAATGTAAATCTGCCATATTCCATTGATATTAAATTCAAAGTATAAAACTCTTACATCAGAGCATAAAATGCAGATAAACATAACACAGAACTGTGAAATTACACAGTCATAAATTTAGACAAAAACATATTAACAATTAAAGAACAATATATGATTTCAACTTTCACTAACCCATGAGCAGATTTGTACCGAACAGACTAAATCTAAGACTATATTTGAGACATGAGTAACCCAAATTTTCACCCCCCTTATTTTTCAGCAATGAGAGATAGTCTCTCACATCGATCTACGCCTCCTTCACCCTAAAGGTCAGAAGAGAAACACCCGTACATAGGACGGGACAAACAAAAATACAGAAAAATAAAGAACATAAAATAAAGGCGCCGAATTGATCCATCGATGAGAGGCGATACAATTGGCTATAATAAATTAGTTTATTATGAATATATATATACTAAGTTTTAACATTAACAATAATTATAATCTTAACTTAGTGTACTTCAAGTTTTTTTTTGAAGTGACTATCTTGTGTTGTGTTCACCAAAATTAATGTGACTTTTAAAATCACTATTAGATTAAAAGTCAATAATAATTTATCATAAATCAAATGATGATTTTAAAATGACACATCAATTTTGGTTGATATTACACATTATTACATTAATATGCTAGTATATACATACCGTTAATTCATTGGATTAACATGAATTTGTATATTTACATGATATTATGTGGCTATAATTTATACTTATAGCTTAATTTGTAATTATATATTTATGAATAATGAATCATATCATATGATGTGAGATTATTTATAATTAGTATGATAATTATGAATCATATTATCGTAACTACCTAATGATAATACTTATATAGTTATGTCATATGATCACACCATTCAAGTATATTCAAATAATCTAAGTTTTAACAATTAATATGATATTTGATCATCTTAGATCATGTGGCATATTGTTACATTATTATATAATCATATGATCATTTGTATCTATTAATGATCATACTTATATAGTTATATCATGTGTCATGTGATTAGTAATCTAAATCCTAGTACAGATAATAATATAAGCAGCTCGCATAAAATCTAAAGATAATACTTAATTTTTTATTATAAGAAACACATTTTTTGCTTCTAATACTAATAATTTAATTTAAGATTATACGAATTATATTATCATTATATTTGAATATGTATGAATAATATTTTTCAGTATCGAAATTAACATTAAATCATATGATTAGCAACTCAAATTGTTGATTCAACCACCATTAGATATTTAGATACTTAATCATTATTATATGATCTAACATATACTTAATCATATGATTAAGTTTTAAAGCTGATCATATGATTTAACTTTTATCATTAGCTCATATATTATATAAATATATATATTATAATTAATTACTTATACATGTATAATATATAAAATTTTATTATTTAAATATTCATATTAACATTTTTTTTAGAATTCTAATTATATATTGTATAGTGTATACTATTTTTAGAATTCTACGTATAATTATATACTCCTAAGTCATAATTCCTAACATATAACACATTATGTAATTAAATATCAATTGTTAAGATAACTTATATAGTCAGAAGACGCAGACGCTTCTGATTTGTTTACCAAGTCTTCCGCTACGTCAGTTGGTATCAGAGCAGGCGTTATCCTGTTCGATGGCTACCTGAACAACGGTAGAAACCTCTTCAACAACGCCGCTTGTAGGGGAGGGGCTAACAACGGTAGAAACCTCTTCAACAACGCCGCTTGTAGGGGAGGGGCTCATTCAAGAGTCGAATTCATGGGGTATCCGAGCCGGCATTATCCGGATTCGATGGCCAATTCATATTACAGTTACAACTACTCTAACGAATTCATTCGTGAGAGAGAGTTTGTTTCAAGAACTGATTACCAGCGATATATCAAGCGATCAAAGGCTCGATCACAACAAGCACACTTTCAAGAACAAGTATTGCAATCAATGTGGGAAATCTTGGAAGATATGAAGCAAAGTATCGACACGTTTGTTAACAAATATGGAGGTTGTGTCGACGCTGTCCAGAACCATGATTCTGAATCTCTGAATAGGCACCCTGCTTATGAAGAGAATATTAATTATGGTGAAAATAATGTGGAGGTTATTAATTTGGTGGAGCTGCCGTTACAGAAACAATTTGTGCAGCCACTACCATTTGTTCCAACAACTGCACTAATTGAGGAACATCCACCACCTCCTCCACCACAGGTGCAACTCATCACGATCACCACAGAAGAAAAGAGCAATGTCGATTCCTTTGAAGAAAATAGAAAAGTTGAAGATGATATTCAAAAAGAAATTGTTGGGGAAATTTTTATGGAAGGAGACAATATGGAAAAGACATGTTTTAATGCTATTTACGTAGATTTCTCCAAGTACCTTTCTCCAGAGGAGCCGCGCGTGCCATATCACAAAGAAAACTCGAGGACGAGTTTTTTTCAAGTGGGGGTGTCTGATGTAGGACGGAATTTACCTATAGTTTCGGTAAATTTCAAAATAAGAAAAATAGCAAATAACATATTGAGAAAGTGTCGTTCAAGAAGATTTTTGTTCAGATTCAGACAATGGAAGTATAGAAGGAAAGATCTTGTCACAATCACTGCTGATTGTCAACCGTATTCGGTTGACACAAAAATCAATTTATTAATTTTCTATTTTAGATTAGGATTCTACTTAAAAATAAAAATAAATAAAGTTTTATTAAAACTTTATTTATTTCCTTTTCAGGATTGTATTTACTTTTTCCTTTCCTTTGTAGACTTGTATTTATTTATTTCCTTACTAGAATTAGGTTTACTTGTTCTACTAGGATTAGGTTTACTTATTCTACTAGGACTAGGTTTATTTTCTTTTTCTGGGTTTTCTACTAGTATAAATATGTGAGTCTACATTGTAAACAAAATCACACAATTGAATATTTATCAATCAGAGAATTTCTCTCAAATACTCTACGGAGTTTGTTACTTTTAAGCCTGCGGGCTTGTTTTATCTTTTAGTCAGAAGACGCAGACGCTTCTGATTTGTTTACCAAGTCTTCCGCTACGTCACAATGCCATAAAATGCTGTCCTTTGGTAATCTTTGACTATTCATAGATGCATGCATCTATATATTTAAAACAAATTCGGTTGCTGCTTTTTCGCCTTGTCTATTATTATTGTAGCATTCACCACCTTCAAACGGCGCATGGCCGGCCTCTTGATTTCTATTATATATATATATAGGGGTTTGAGTTAAAAAGAATTAAATCACTAATAAGAAAGATATGAAAAGTGTAAGTATTAATACAATATAATTAAATTTAAATCCATTAGCTTAATTAAATTCTTGAATTGAGTGATGTTCCAATATGATACATCTTGCCCACAGTCATATCTAGTGGTATGCCCCAATGTTCTTGTAAATTTTAAATAAAAAATATAAAAAAAAATCTTGCCCCCATTAATTCAAGATCTTCAACAAGACTGTAACAAAACTTTCCACCATAATGAAACCTAGTGCAATGAGGTACATTGTGTTAAATCATCACTTATCTCAAAAATTTAAGTTGATAGGAAATAATAAATTTAACGAAAAAAATATAAAATTGGTCCTTGTAGTTGGCTTAAATTACAGATCACTCCTTGTAATATAAGAAAAAATTCAGAGATCCCTTTGGTTGGCCAAAATAATAAATCACTCTCTGAAGCAAATTTATGTTAGTCATTTGAATAGAAACCGTTAGTCTGCCACGTCAGACCACGTCATACCAATAGAAACGCGACACGTGGCATTTCTAATAAAAAATATTATTAAAAATATAAAATTATAAAAACACTCATAAATTAAATTTTAAAAACATAAAAAAAAAAATAGAAAAACAAGAAAATTGAAGGGGGTTGCCGGCAGCCACCCCCATTGGTGGCCAAGGATGGCGGTGCGCCATCCCCAGCCACCCCAGCAGTGGGGGTGGCCCAAAGGCCACCCCTGGATCCGGCTAGGGGTGGCCTGCAAGCCACCCCATTGTGATTTAGGGTAGTCGCGTGCCACCCCATCGTGATATGGGGTGGCCGCGCGCCACCCTGGCATGATCTTGGGTGGCCGCGCTCCACCCCTGTGTCATTTGGGGTGTGTGACGCCCCGCCTTTTAAATAATAAGGCGTAAGTGGAAATCTCTCATTTCGCACGTGACGTTACGACATCAGAGATAAGATCTCGCAGCGGAATATATATATATTTTTTTTTCTTTTAAAACGCCTAGGAATACCTCACATAACACAACAGAGCTGACTGAATATACCTCAATTTAAATAAATATTAACATTGTGTGGTTACATAATAAATACACTAGGTGCATCAAATAAAGATAAGTGCCACATACGACACAATAGCAAACATAATTAAAAGTGTTAATACATGTCATAAAAAGCGGTACATAGCAAGAGATAGATTAAACGCAATGTCTATCATCATATTGAGGCAACAAGTAGCTTTATTAGAATTGATCAAAACTGGCAAGAAGGTCTTGATCCTCTTCCTCCAATCCTGCATCATAGTCTATGTAAATATGGCGTTATCATATTTACATAGACAAACAAGTGAGTTCCACTGTTTCAATAAGTATAAAAGTTACTGGTTTATTATTGTACTATTAATGACAATCATGCAATTTCCGTATTATTCATGCAATGCATCACTCTAGAGGACTCCAACCTCTCGGCTAATAGGGGACTCCAACCCCACGTTTACGAGTTATAGGGGACTCCAACCCCACGTTCTCACTTTACTAGCAGTACTGAGGACTTCAACCACCAGACTGAGGATTTCACCCACCTATTATAATCTTTCAGCACTGGGGACTCCAACCGCCAGTCTGGAGACTAGAACCCGACTTTATTATTATCTTTCAGCACTGGGGACTCCAACCACCAGTCTGGGGACTTGAACCCAAAATGTATTAATGTCTTTTATGATCTGTTTTGGAACAACAATAAAAATAAGACAATATGCAATATCATATTCATGCACATATAATCAAACAGTTGATAAATAAATCAGCAAGTATTATCTTATTAGAACCAGTATCATTTCTCAGATAGTACTTCCATACTTACACTTCACTGAAATGGATTCCTGTACTTCGTTTCCTGCATTTAAGTCATATTCATACAAAATAATATATATTAGTTTCTCTTTGAGACTATTGTTGTTTTTGGGCCCTCAGCTTTATATTTTTGCATAAAATGGATATAGTAACTCTATCACTATAAATAATGAGTATAGTATTTTAAAACACATGGGCGGCATAACGGCATAATTATGAATAATTCATATAATATCTTTGTAAAATTTTGGCAGAGTAACAACATTAGTGTAACTAATAATTAAAAATGTTTTAAAACTTTGGGCAGCGTAACGGCACATTTATGGAATATCTAATTAAACTTGAGCATTATAACGGTGTTTTGATAATTTAAACAAACAATATATATAAAAATGAAGTTTAAAACTTTGCTTAAAATATTATCTAAACATAAAGCCATGCACTTAAAGTAAAAATAAAGCTATTTAATCACATACCTAGAAAAACCTCAGATGAAGGCTTAGCTTTCCTTCTTACTTACTCTCTCTCTCTCTCTCTCTTCTTTTCTCTCTTTTCTTCGGTTTGAATGAAAGTGGAAGAATGAAAGTGAATGTGCAAGAGGCTTCATCTCCTATTTATAAAACTTTTAAAGGCCAAGATTTCTCCTTTTATTTTGTTATCAACGGCTGAGGTGCGAAAGTAATCTTATGCAATATAAAGGTTACACATACTACGCTTCATTAATTACAGAATATTATCTTATCTGCATAGTAATGATTACCTTTCATTTAATATTTTAACAATTCATTCTGATAGTGTGAAAGCAATTAGAGAGAGTAACGTAAGGCTAAGTGCAGGTCCCACTCCCATTCATTATTCAATATTTTATTATATTTTTGTTTTTGTTTTTCTTTTGATTTTCTTTTGATTTTCGTCCAGCCACCAAGCTGGGTGGTTTGGACGAATTTTCGTCCCCTTCCCGAAATCTGAAAATCATGAAATTTGGACGGTAGATAGAGGACTATGAGACGAGTATTTTGGCTTTTGAATCAACCAAATCGGAGTTCGTTTGACCCTACTTTCATTATTTTTAGTTTAAAGTTCATTTACATTTTTCATTGTACTAGAGTCTAAAAAGTGTTCCAATAGACTCCAAATTTTTACCATATGTTCTATAAATACTACGTATAGATAGAGAACTACGAGACGAGTATTCCGAATTTTGAATTAATCAAATCGGAGTTCGTTTGACCTTATTTTCATTATTTTTAGTTTAGAGTTTATTTACACTTTTCATTGTACTAGAGTCTAAAAGTGTTCCAATAGACTCCAAATTTTTACCATATGTTCTATAAATACTACGTATAGATAGAGAACTACGAGATGAGTATTCCGAATTTTGAATTAATCAAATCGAAGTTCGTTTGACCTTATTTTCATTATTTTTAGTTTAGAGTTTATTTACACTTTTCCTTGTACTTATTGTATTATTGTTTGGTCTTAAATTTCAGTTTAAGACTGTCTTATTCGTGATTTAAAATCTGGGGCGCTACTGGGTGGCTGCGAGCCACCCCTAGATCCCGGCTAGGAGTGACCGTAGGCCACCCCAGATGATGCCGGGGTGGCACGTGCCCACCCCAGGTGACGCCGGGGTGGCACGTTGTCACCTCAGATCACACCAGAGTGGCTCACAAGCCACCCCTAGCCAGATCTAGAAGTGGCCTTTGGGCCACCCCCACTGCTGGGGTGGCCGGGGATGGCAAGCCACCATCCCCAACCACCAAGGGGCGGGCTGCCGCTAGCCACCGACAAAGGGGTGGCTGCCAGCAGCCCCCCTTTCATTTTCTTGTTTTTCTATTTTTTTATTTTTTTTAAAATTTAATTTATGAGTGTTTTTATAATTTTATATTTTTAATAATTTTTTTGATTAAAAAATGCAACGTATTGTATTTCTATTGGTCTGACGTGGCAGACTAACGGTTTCTGTTAAAATGACTAACGAAAATTTGCTTCAGGAAGTGATTTGTTATTTTAGTCAACCACAGGAATCTCTGAGTTTTTCTTATACCACATGGAGTGATTTGTAATTTAGACCAACCACAACGACCAATTTTACATTTTTTCCTAAATTTAATCATTTAATCGATATTCTAACACTCCCTTTCACGTGTGGGCTCAAACTCTCACTTAATAAATAAGACTCAACATGTGGAATATTTCATTGAAATGGAAAGCTGACGAATGATAACAGAGACAAGGTTCAAACTCGTAAACTTTGTTATGATACCATGTTAAATCACCACTTATTCGAAAAAGTTTAAGTTGATAGGAAATATTAAATTTAATCATTTAATGAATATTCTAACATAGTAAAAAAAAAAAACCTTTATATTGTTCTGAGTTCATTTATAATATATAATCAATAATATGGCTTCAATCACAAAAAATGTTTATTGGGAATTCCAAATATATGCTGAAAGTGCCTCTGCATCATTCTCAACTCAAGAATTTGATCAAGTAGAAACAGAAAGAATAATATAATACCAAAGCATGAAAGAAACACAAAGAATTAGAATATAATACCATTGTAAACTTTAGACAAAACTTTTCGCATATGATACAAATCTTTAAAATGAGGTAATTATGACAAAACTTTTCGCATATGATACAAATCTTTAAAATGAAGTAATTATATATCATCTTTATTATTAATATTGTTCAAACAGTGGCTGTAAAATGAATACTATATATATATAAATAGATATGACTCATGAAGACCCTCAATGTGCATGTTTCAGGAAGTAGTACTGCTTGAAAAAGATGCAGAAAGAGGAAGTGGTGATAGTAGGCGCAGGAATAGCTGGTTTAGCAATTGCTGTAGCCTTGAAGAGAGTCGGGATTAAAGCTTTGGTGCTTGAAAGATCACAAGGGTTGAGTGCTGTTGGGGCAACCTTACCTCTTTACCCTAATGCTTGGGTTGCTCTTGATGCCCTTGGCGTCGCTCACAAGCTCATCAACTTTTATGCTCCTTGCACAAGGTAATTAATTAATCATCTTCACAAACACAAACACAACTTAATTTCTTCTTCTTAAGGTGTTTTCTAAGCCAATTATTTGTTCATTCTTTTGGTTATTATATATAATAGGTTATACATAACAAATGTTGATACTGGAGCAACTCATGAAGACATTTCTTTCACCAAAGCCAATAGGTAATAGATCAACTCGAATTCAAGACCATTTCATTTGTGTTAACTTACAAGTCACATTTTCCTGGCCCCCCGCCCCCCAAAGTGTATGGGTTTTGCAATATTAACCTAAAATTATCAAAATATGTAATGTCGGTATCTTATTTCAGTCTCTAGTTAAGTTTATCATTACTGTTAGGGTTTTGCGGTGAAATATCTCTTATACTCCCTATAAAATTACATTTTGGGGGTAACTGAAGTTTCATTTTTTTTGTTTTTT
Source organism: Betula pendula (assembly GCA_900184695.1). Lineage (NCBI taxonomy): Eukaryota > Viridiplantae > Streptophyta > Magnoliopsida > Fagales > Betulaceae > Betula > Betula pendula. The sequence goes on from FXXK01002810.1 coordinate 13,341, forward strand.
CAAATCCAAGTAACTCAGTTTAACTTTACAATGCATGAGACCATTTGGATCGTTGAATTTTTACGTTTTTTTTTTCTTTCAATTTGTTTTACTATATATATATGGTGAGATGTAGGAGTGGGGCTGCACTTAGAGTTGTACACCGTAAAGCCTTAATGGAAGCTCTTGCAGAGGAATTGCCAAACGACACCATCCGTTTCTCTTCCAAGCTCACCTCCATTAGAAGTACCGAAGCCCACGAAGGCTCATCGCATGTTGTTCTCATTGAAATGGAAGATGGAACTACTATCAAAGCAAAAGTAAGGACTATTAATTTCCCAGTTCACAAAATGCACACATATGTAGGTACGTAGTTGAAATCACCTCCATATGCCTATTGGGGTGGTTAATTTGGCCACCCCAAATGGCAAACAAACAAACTTGAAGGGCTACTGGCTGTCGGCCACCCCCCGCATTTCTTTCATTTTTCTTTTTCTTTTTTATCATATATATAGTGTTTTAGTATTATTTTTATTCTGTCACACTATGATTGGTGCTGATGTAGCACATTAATGAATTCTGTCAAATTTTTTAATGACATTGACCTAGTTTTTTTTTCCTTCGCTTACTTAGGGAGTTTTTAATCACTTCTTAAATTAGAAAAAAAAAAATACACTCAGTAAGTTATTTGTCAAAACCACAAATCGCAATGACCAATTTTACATTTATCCCTTAAATATTTTATGAAAAACTTACTTGACTTGGGTCACGTGATCTTAAGGACAGACTTTTCCTCTAAATTAGGTTGGAGAAAGTTCTTCCAAACATAGTTTATAAAAATGCCACATATCCTTTTGCATGTGAGAAGCACATGTTTTTTTTAATTGTAAGGACAAAGTTGGAACAAATTGTATTAAAAAGACATGTGCTTCTCACTTGCAAATGACACATATCATTTTTATAGACTATGTTGAAGAATTTCCTCCAACCAATTTGGAAGAAAATTCTGTCATGATCTTAATAAGTGCAAGTTAATGAGATGAAACATTTATTTCATCTCTTTCTTTTGATGTTCTTAACATCTTCAGCAATGGCAGATTAAATTTAGTATTTTTTTTTTCTATGTTTCTTTGCTATTATTATATAATTATTTGAGTCGAAAGATAAGGAGATTAATTTCCGTTTCTCTTTGTTTCCCCCAACATTCCAAATATCCCCCAACAAATTAATTAATGAATTTGTAAAACTATGTATTAACATTACAAGTACTAATTGTTCTACTTAACTCAATACCTTAAATTACTTTTCCCTTATCGGAAATCACAGGCTTTGATTGGGTGTGACGGGGTAAACTCAATGGTGGCAACACGTTGTTTAGGACTCGATGCGCCTGTTAATTCTGGGCGATGGGCAGTGCGTGGATTGGCCATGTTTCCTGAAGGCCATGGGTTGAACCAAGACTTCCAACAATATCTTAGAGTGGGCAAAAGGGCTGGCTTTGTCCCTCTCAATCAAACAGAGCTCTACTGGTTTCTCACTTCCAAAGCTATGTGGAAAGGTTTGCCTTGTTGCACTCTATATATGCTCACATGGATATACGGTAGTTATATTGAAAATGCTACATCATCTATCGGTATTCTTCTTCCATTCTTTTATTTTTTTTGAAATTACTATTAGATTCGTGAATCTCATGTGTGGACCACATGAAATCTATAAATCCAATGGTAATTTTGAAAAATAGAAAGATGAGAGAAGTAGAAGAAAATAAAATTTAGCATTTCTTGTAGCTATATTTAGATAAATTATTCATTTCCTTCTCTTCTCTAATCCTCCCACTTTTCAAAATCATCATTGAATTTGTGAGTCCCATATGTAGGACTCACATATTTAATGGTGCTTTTGAAAAGTGAGTTGATGGGAGAAAGAACAGCGGATGATGTATTTAGAGTAAGTGTAAGTGTAATGCTATTTTTTAGATAGATTTGATACACATCGTTCTTTGGTCCTTTTCTCATTATCCTACATTTCAAAATTATTATTGGATTTGTAGGTCCCATGTGGGTCTACAAATGGGATCTACATATCCACCGGTAATTTTAAAAAGTAAAACGATATGAAAAGAACCCGAAGAGAAAATGTAGCATTTCTCTTATTAGATTGTTATACAAACTATTAAANTTTTTTTTTTTTTTATTTTTTTTTTTTTCGCTTACTTAGGGAGTTTTTAATCACTTCTTAAATTAGAAAAAAAAAAATACACTCAAAAAGTTATTTGTCAAAACCACAAATCGCAATGACTAATTTTATATTTATCCCTTAAATATTTTATGAAAAACTTACTTGACTTGGGTCACGTGATCTTAAGGACAGACTTTTCCTTTAAATTAGGTTGGAGAAAGTTCTTCCAAACATAGTTTATAAAAATGCCACATGTCCTTTTGCATGTGAGAAGCACATGTTTTTTTTAATTGTAAGGACAAAGTTGAAACAAATTGTATTAAAAAGACATATGTTTCTCACTTGCAAATGACACATATCATTTTTATAGACTATATTGAAGAATTTCCTCCAACCAATTTAGAAGAAAATTCTGTCATGATCTTAATAAGTGCAAGTTAATGGGGTGAAACATTTATTTCATCTCTTTCTTTTGATGTTCTTAACATCTTCAGCAATGGCTGATTAAATTTAGTATTTTTTTTCTATGTTTCTTTGCTATTATTATACAATTATTTGAGTCGAAAGATAAGGAGATTAATTTCCGTTTCTCTTTGTTTCCCCCAACATTCCAAATATCCCCCAACAAATTAATTAATGAATTTGTAAAACTATGTATTAACATTACAAGTACTAATTGTTCTACTTAACTCAATACCTTAAATTACTTTTCCCTTATCGGAAATCACAGGCTTTGATTGGGTGTGACGGGGTAAACTCAATGGTGGCAACACGTTGTTTAGGACTCGATGCGCCTGTTAATTCTGGGCGATGGGCGGTGCGTGGATTGGCCATGTTTCCTGAAGGCCATGGGTTGAACCAAGACTTCCAACAATATCTTAGAGTGGGCAAAAGGGCTGGCTTTGTCCCTCTCAATCAAACAGAGCTCTACTGGTTTCTCACTTCCAAAGCTATGTGGAAAGGTTTGCCTTGTTGCACTCTATATATGCTCACATGGATATACGGTAGTTATATTGAAAATGCTACATCATCTATCGGTATTCTTCTTCCATTCTTTTATTTTTTTTAAAATTACTATTAGATCCGTGAATCTCATGTGTGGACCACATGAAATCTATAAATTCAATGGTAATTTTGAAAAATAGAAAGATGAGAGAAGTAGAAGAAAATAAAATTTAGCATTTCTTGTAGCTATATTTAGATAAATTATTCATTTCCTTCTCTTCTCTAATCCTCCCACTTTTCAAAATCATCATTGGATTTGTGAGTCCCATATGTAGGACTCACATATTTAATGGTGCTTTTGAAAAGTGAGTTGATGAGAGAAAGAACAGCGGATGATGTATTTAGAGTAAGTGTAAGTGTAATGCTATTTATTAGATAGATTTGATACACATCGTTCTTTGGTCCTTTTCTCATTATCCTACATTTCAAAATTATTATTGGATTTGTAGGTCCCATGTGGGTCTACAAATGGAATCTACATATCCACCGGTAATTTTAAAAAGTAAAAAGATATGAAAAGAACCCGAAGAGAAAATGTAGCATTTATCTTATTAGATTGTTATACGAACTATTAAATAATTTGAATGACACAATAAAAAACAACCCTTAATTTTTTATTTTTTATTTATTTTACAAATGCTAATCTAATGACTAGTATTTTTGCATTTCAGTGAAGGACATAGGAAGGGATCCAAAACTGATAAAAAGAGAAGTGATTGAGAGCTTTGCCATAGACTTGCCTCCATTGTTCACAGAGATCGTCCAACATTCTGATCTTTCCACGATAACATGGGCTCCTCTAATGTATAGGTCCCCATGGAATGTCATATTTGGGAACTTATGCAAAGGAAACATCACTGCGGCGGGTGATGCATTGCACCCTATGACGCCTGATTTAGGACAAAATGAAGGCACAGCATTGGAAGAAGCTGTCGTTTTGGGGCAGGAATTAGGGGGATTATTGATTACTCCAAAAACAGGGCTTGTGCCAGAAGAGGTGGCCAGAGCCTTAGAAAGATATGTGAAGAAAAGGAGATGGCGTGCTGCTGGCTTGATTACGAGTTCCTATCTGTCAGGGTGGGTGCAGCTTGGCGGATCTGGATGGCTCATGAAATTCTCAAGGGATGTGATTTTCTATAAATTTCTTTACAGTAGGGTGTTGGATATTATTATACATTATGATTGTGGGAAGTTGCCTTGTGTTACCTTAGGTAATAGATTGGAAAAGTTAGATTGATCGACTGGATTGTAACTTCTAAAAGGGATTTGTGTACTTTTTTTTATTTTTTATTCTTTTTTTTTTTCTAAATAATGGGTGGGATTTGTGTATTTAATTTCCCTTTGTTCTATTTTCTTTCGATTGTGTTTTTCTTTTAGCCCATATATTGTAGGATTAGTTGATAACAACATTTCTACAATTTTTAAAATGAGTTTTATATTTTGACCTTAACCAATTGAATCCTCATTTCTAGTTTCTATCTATAAACACAAATAGCCATCTCAACAACATTTCAACAATACGTAGGTCCTACATATTCAATGGTAAATTTGCACATCTCTTATACGGAGACAGGCAAGAGATGTGTAAGAGAATAAAAACAAAAATAAACCCTTAAAGACAACACAAATAATCTCTTGAACATCAATAAGTGGCGTATCAATATATTGTATTAAGTTACATAAAAAAATACATTAAGTTCTTATTTAAGCCACGTTTAGTACACGGAATCATTATTCTTTTAAGAATAAAAATAATTATTACTAAGAATACTAGCAATTGGAATAGAATAACTTTTCATATTCTTTAGCTTAACGACAACACATGATTCACTTATTGGAACTTATCAAAATTCCAAAATACCCAAAGTTTATAAACAAAAATAAGAATAATTAAAAAATAAAAATAAAAACCCAAAAAAATTATATGGGTGGTTGGCCACTCAAGCAGAACACCAGGGGTGGTCGCACCACCCCTGCTATTAGGGGTGACGAAGACCAGTACCCGCGATGCTCATCAGGGCTATCCTAGCCACCCTAGGACAACCCCGATGACGAATCGGGTGTGGCCATGACCACCCTTGAGCCCCACCCCATTGGCATAGGGGGTGGTAAGACCACCCCGAGTTTGGCCTGGGTGGTCGATACCCACGTAGTATTTCAAAAAATTTTGTGTTTATTTTTTGGGTTTACAAAAAAATATTATGGATTTTTTAAAAAGCTAATTTTATTCCTCAATTTCAAGAATAGACACTCCTTTAGAAATAACTATTATAAGGCGTAGTGTGCAACAAAACAAGAAAATGGCTATTAGGAGTAATCATTCTATTGCAAAGGTCCAAGTATAATCCGCATACTACACGTGCCCTTAATTTGTTTTTGGGAAAGTACGCATACCCTCTTTAAACTATCATCTCATTGTCAATTTGTCTTCAAATTACCAATTGTGTCAATGTCTCTCCTAAACTGCAAAAACAATGTCAATGTCCCCCTAAGGTTAGCAAAAAGACAAAAATAACCCTATAAATTTTTTAATAAGACAAAAACATCCTTATAAAATTGAAAAAACAATCTAAAACAAAAAAAATAAAATAATATAAAAAAAAAACTAGGGGTAAGTTCGGCACCCTTCAGCAGGGAAGGATCACTTGGCTCCTTGGGGGGAGGGGGGTTGTAGCCCCCAAAATTTTAAAATTCTCTTAAAAATTTTTTATTTTTTTAAAATATACCCTTAAAATTTATTTTTGACCCTCAATATATTTATATATATATTTTTAGCCCTCTCAAATCTAAAATTCTAGTTATGACCCTGCTCTTCAACCATATTTGGGGATTGTTCGACCACCTCCCTCAATTTATTTTATTTTATTTTATTTTTCAAAAACGAAGGGTGGCCAAATCACCTCCAAATGGCCAGGAAGTGGTTCGGCCACACCCAAATATGGTAGAAGGGGGTGGTTCAGCCACCCCATGTTGGTGAGCCACCCCTTCGTTTGTTTTTTGTTTTTTATTTTTTAAAATTTAAAATTTTAGTTTTTTTTTATATATATTTTGTTAAAAAAAAAACATTTTCTTTTAGTTTTTAATATTTTTAATTTTAAGAAAGGTATTTTTGTCATTGGGGTATATTGACATTGTTTGATAGTTTATGGAAGACATTGACACAAATTGTAATTTGGAGGGCACAATGACAATGACGTGAGAATAATTTCTATAAGGTCTTGGCACAAACCAAGCCTTTTGTGCCCTTCAATAAGAGTTTGACATATCAACTTGGAACAAAAAAAAAAAAACAAATGATACCAAAATAGTAGATCTCACCTCTTCAATCCCTCTAAAAAAAGACCCTACGTTTACCTCTCTCTCACTCATCTATCTCTCACCTCTCTTGATAGACAAATCACATAGCATCGCCGTGGAGGAGCAGACCAAGCCGGACATCACCCATGCCAACCGCCACCTCCCAAGCCTGAAGCCGCCCAAGCTCTAAGAATCCGCCCAAGCCATCCAAGCCGTGGAGCAAGATGTGGAGGAGCAACCCAAGCCGAACACTGCCCATGCCGAACATCGCTGCCCAACCTTGAAGCCGACCAAGCCGAAAGTCGCCCAAGCTCTGAGAATCCACCCAAGCCATCCAAGTCGTGGAGTAAGCCATGGAGGAGCATCCCAAGCCGGTTTTGCCACTCCTCCTCCACAAGTGTTCTCCGAAATAGTTTAGCCGTTGATGGACTCCGATGTCGTCGAAATCCAGCCCCTCAAAATTATTCAAAAAGAAAGATATGAATCTCTACGCTTGCATGGTGTTTGATGAAATTACTTCTCTCTAAATTTTAGTATATATGATGTTCTTAATTTTATGTAATGTGGGGTTCTTCATCCATCCCTGTAAAAAGCATTATGTACCTTTATTATTTGATTTAGTTATTGCCAAAAAGAAAATCAAAGTCTCTAATTTTTTGTTTTTTGTTTTCTTGTGTTTGATTTGCTTCTGACATGTGGGTAATTTAGATATGTGACTAGGGCTATAAACGAGTTGAGCTCGGACGAGTAGTGCTTGTTCGAGCTCAGCTCGTTAGTTTTTACAATAGCTCGAGCTCGTGACGAGCACTAAAACTGAGCTCGAGCTCGGTTCCGCAAAAAAAAACATTGTGCGAGCTCGAGCTCGAACTCGCCTATTATGCAAGCTAAGTGCCTTATTGAGTACTCGGCTCGCTTGGCTTGAGTAATATTCTTTAATTTCTAATTTAAGTAAAAAAAAAAATTAATATACGAAAGCTTTGTCACCGGCAGCCACTTCACCTCGTCATGGGCAATGGTGTCGTCCAAATCCATCGCGACTTCCACATAACTCGGCCATAATTGGGCTTATTGAAACGTGGGAGAGAAAGGTGTAGGGACAAAAGAATTCTATTTAACCCCTCATGGCGCCGAACTAAAGAACTCTTGCTGTGTGAAGTTTGAAGCTTGGGAAATAAATCTTGTAGAAGAAAAAATCATCTTGCTATGTGAAGTTTGAAGCTTGGGAATGGAATCTTGTAGAAGAAAAAATCAAAGGAGGAGATAGATGTTAGTGGGAGTAGGCAAATGGATGGAATGGTGAAGAGATATTGGAGGGACTGTGGTAGACATGCGAAGGGACCTTGGAAAGATAAATTGAGCTGACGTTTATGGGGGAAAGTGGGAAAGTCAGTGAAATACTTATGAACCATGAGGGAGGCCGTGGCTACGTGGCAGTTATTTAACGGCTGCGATCAGTGGTAGCTTGGGATAATACACGCTGATGAGTTTAAATTTGTTGAGTTAAAAACCCACAATTGGCATCTAATGGCTGAAATTTAATAAATGAAATTAGACGCTCAAGAATCCTCAAAATAGAACATGATTTTTGAAAAATGCTGTCAGCACATTGATCCACATGCGTTGAAAGCTGTGTTCATTTAATTTTTTTCCAAACGTTCCCTCCACACGCTTCTATAGTAAGATTAACACCACGTTAGTTCAAGAAATACCCTGCCTGTTGATTAAAAATGGCTATTTGAAGAATCAATGAAAAACATTGGATATGATCGATGAGAGTGAGCTCATGGATTTGCAGAACACCATATAACTCTATAGGAGAGATGTGTTACGACTATAACCTACAATCACCATCCAATGGCCCACATTTGATACCATTCATTGTAAATTGTAATCAACAGTCAGTAATTAATGTTTAACAAAAAATAATAATAATAGGAATATGAAACGGTCAGTAATTAATTAATCTTTTTTGAAGCACGGTTAGTAATTAATTTGTTTCGTTATTAGGCACCATTATTAAAATAACATCAATTTTTTTAAGTCTGTATCATTAAACGCACCGTTTTTTTATACTTAATTATAATAAATAATTATATACTGTTATAACATATAATTATTATTATTTTTTTTTTTAGTGTAAATCGTTATATTCCATTGATAATCGATTTTTAGCAACGACTTTTGTCGCTGCTAATAAGTTTTTACTAATTTTTTATTAAAAAAAAAAAAAATCGGTTTAGCAATAGCAACGACAAAAGTCGTTGCTGAAAATCGATTATCAGCAACGACTTTTGTCGCTGCTGATAAGTTTTTTTAAAAAAAAAAATTTGGTTTAGCGTTTGTCATTGCTGAAAATCGATGTTGTTGCTAATAAGTGATTTTTAGCAACGACTTTTGAGTGGCTGCTAAAAAGGTCGTTACTATTCACCAAATTTCTTATAGTGATATTCATCCACATTTACACCCTTAATTGTTGAAAAAAGAATAAAAATATGACTTTTAGCTGTGCAACAACTATCTTAGGAATAAGTCGCTCTTAGACTTTTACGGGCTTTCTATTGAGTAGACCATTTGTTAATTGGGCCCATAAGCTATTTATTCCCATATCAAAATCAATTATAGTTCGTCAATTTTTTATTTTCTCGTTAGCGGGCTGTGGAATAATAGAGTAATTTTAAAAATTCTTTTTGTGTCCCTTTAAAAATGAAGTGACTTTTAAAATCACAATTTGCTTTCCCTTTTTGGTTACCCTTTTATAAACCATTCTTTCACTCATTGAAACGAGTGTTTGTAAATAATAGGGATTTTTGGTTTTGGGGGAAGAATATTCTACACAAACCCTCCAAGAAAGTATTTTGGATTTCATTTGGAGCCTTCTGTTTCTGTAACCCCTCCTCGTACGTAGAATAGGAATCAGCCGATCGAGAACAACTTTCTCCCATCATTTTCTACGGCTCGAATATTTTACATGCATTTGCATCCAATGCCATAAAATGCTGTCCTTTGGTAATCTTTGACTATTCATATATGCATGCATCTATATATTTAAAACAGATTCGGTTGCTGCTTTTTCGCCTTGTCTATTATTATTGTAGCATTCACCACCTTCAAACGGCGCATGGCCGGCCTCTTGATTTCTATTATATATATATATTGGGGTTTGAGTTAAAAAGAATTAAATCACTAATAAGAAAGATATGAAAAGTGTAAGTATTAATACAATATAATTAAATTTAAATCCATTAGCTTAATTAAATTCTTGAATTGAGTGATGTTCCAATATGATAGATCTTGCCCACAGTCATATCTAGTGGTATGCTCCAATGTTCTTGTAAATTTTAAATAAAAAATAAAAAAAAATCTTACCCCCATAAATTCAAGATCTTCTACAAGACTATAACAAAACTTTCCACCATAATGAAACCTAGTGCAATGAGGTACACTGTGTTAAATCATCATTTATCTCAAAAGTTTAAGCTGATAGGAAATAATAAATTTAAGGAAAAAATATAAAATTGGTCCTTGTAGTTGGCTTAAATTACAAATCACTCCTTGTGGTATAAAAAAAAACTCAGAGGTCCCTTTGGTTGGTCAAAATAATAAATCACTCCCTGAAGCAAATTTATGTTAATCGTTTGAATAGAAACGCGTTAGTCTGCCATGTCAGATCACATCATACCAATAGAAACGCGACACGTGGCATTTCAATAAAAAAATATTATTAAAAATATAAAATTATAAAAACACTCATAAATTAAATTTTAAAAAAAATAAGACAAACAAGAAATTTGAAGGGGCTGCCGGCAGCCACCCCATTGGTGGCCGAGGATGGCGGTGCCCATCCTCGGCCACCAATGGGGGTGGCTGCTGGCAGCCCCAGCAGTGGGGGTGGCCCAAAGGCCACCCCTACATCCGGCTAGGGGTGCCTGCAAGCCACCCCATTGGGATCTGGGGTGGCCGCGTGCACCCCATCGTGATCTGGGGTGGCTGCGCGCCACCCCTGTGTCATTTGGGGTGCCGCGAGCCACCCCTAAATCCGACTAGGAGTGATCGTAGGCCACCCCAGATGATGCCGGGGTGGCACATGCCACCCCAGGTGACGCCGTGGCGCGCTGCCACCCCAAATCGCACGCGGGGTGGCTCGCAAGCCACCCCTAGCCAGATCTAGAGGTGGCCTTCGGGCCACCCCACTGCAGGGGTGGCGCAAGCACCCCAGAGGTGGCCCGAGATGGCACGCCACCATCCTCGACACCCAAGGGGCGGGCTGCCGCTAGCCACCGACAAAGGGGTGGCTACTGGCCAGCCACCCCTTTCATTTTTTTGTTTTTCTATATTTTTTTTAAAAAAAATTAATTTATGAGTGTTTTTATATTTTTAATAATTTTTTTGATTAAAAAATGCCACGTGTTGCGTTCCTATTGGTCTGACTTGGTAGACTAACGGTTTCTGTTAAAATGGCTAACGAAAATTTGCTTTAGGAAGTGATTTGCTATTTTAGTCAACCACAGGGACCTTTGAGTTTTTCTTATACCACAGGGAGTTATTTGTAATTTAGGCCAACCACAATGACCAATTTTATATTTTTTCTTAAATTTAATCATTTAATCAACATCCTAAGACTCCTTTTTACGTATGAGCTTAAACTCTCACTTAATAAATAAGACTCAACATGTGAAATATTTCATTGAAATGGAAAGCTAGTGAATGATAACAGAGATAAGGTTCATACTCGTGAACTTTGTTATGATACCATGTTAAATCACTACTTATTCGAAAAAGTTTAAGTTGATAGGAAATAGTAAATTTAATCATTTAATGAATATTCTAACATAGTGAAAAAAAAAAAAAAAAAAAAAAAAAAAAAAAAACTTTATATTGTTCTGAGTTCATTTATAATATATAATCAATAATATGGCTTCAATCACAAAAAATGTTTATTGGGAATTCCAAATATATGCTGAAAGTGCCTCAGCATCATTCTCAACGTACTCAAGAATTTGATCAAGTAGAAACAGAAAGAATAATATAATACCAAAGCATGAAAGAAACACAAAGAATCAGAATATAATACCATCCTAAAATTTAGACAAAACTTTTCGCATATGATACAAATCTTTAAAATGAAGTAATTATATATCATCTTTATTATTAATATTGTTCAAACAGTGGCTGTAAAATGAATACTATATATATATAAATAGATATGTCTCATGAAGACCCTCAATGTGCATGTTTGAGGAAGTAGTACTGCTTGAAAAAGATGCAGAAAGAGGAAGTGGTGATAGTAGGCGCAGGAATAGCTGGTTTAGCAATTGCTGTAGCCTTGAAGAGAGTCGGGATTAAAGCTTTGGTGCTTGAAAGATCACAAGGGTTGAGTGCTGTTGGGGCAACCTTACCTCTTTACCCTAATGCTTGGGTTGCTCTTGATGCCCTTGGCGTCGCTCACAAGCTCATCAACTTTTATGCTCCTTGCACAAGGTAATTAATTAATCATCTTCACAAACACAAACACAACTTAATTTCTTCTTCTTAAGGTGCATGTTTTCTAAGCCAATTATTTGTTCATTCTTTTGGTTATTATATATAATAGGTTATACATAACAAATGTTGATACTGGAGCAACTCATGAAGACATCTCTTTCACCAAAGCCAATAGGTAATAGATCAACTCGAATTCAAGACCATTTCATTTGTGTTGACTTACAAGTCACATTCTCCTGGCCCCCCGCCCCCCCCCCGAAGTGTTACGGGTTTTGCAATATTAACCTAAATTATCAAAATATGTAATGTCGGATCCTCTTTTCAGTCTCTAGTTAATTTTATCATTACTGTTAGGTTTTGCGGTGAATATCTCTTATACTCCTTAAAATTACATTTTTGGGGGTAACTGAAGTTTCATTTTTTTTGTTTTTTCAAATCAAGTAACTCAGTTTAACTTTACAATGCATGAGACCTTTTTGGATCGTTGAATTTTTACGTTTTTTTTTTCTTTCAATTTGTTTTACTATTAATATGGTGAGATGTAGGAGTGGGGCTGCGCTTAGAGTTGTACACCGTAAAGCCTTAATGGAAGCTCTTGCAGAGGAATTGCCAAACGACACCATCCGTTTCTCTTCAAGCTCACCTCCATTAGAAGTACCGAAGCCCACGAAGGCTCATCGCATGTTGTTCTCATTGAAATGGAAGATGGAACTACTATCAAAGCAAAAGTAAGGTATTAATTTCCCAGTTCACAAAATGCCACACATATGTCAGGTATGTTTGAATCACTCATTTGTGCTTTGGGTGTTATTTGGCCATCTCATAATGTGTAAACCAATTTACAAATTGAGGGCCCCTACTGTGTCCGGCACCTCCCGTTTTTTTTTTTTCTTTTTTTTTTTATCATTTATATATTGTGTTTTTAGTAATTTTTTTTTTTTTGTTACATCTTATTGATCTTCGGTGCTGATGTGGCACATTAAGAATGAATTCTGTCCAAATTTTCTATGACATTGGACCTAGTTTTTTTTTTTTTTTTTTTTTCCTTCTCGCTTACTTAGGGGTTTTGTAATCCACTTCTAAATTAGAAAAAAAAAATACCACTCGTAAGTTTTGTACAAAACCCCAAATCGCAGTAACCAATTTTCATTATCCCTAAATATTTTATGAAAAACTTACTTGACTTTGGAGTCACGTCGAATCATATAAGGAGTCAGACTTTTAAGTGAGTACGTCCCTAAAGAGTTGGAAGAAAAAAGTCTCTTACTCTGAAAATCATGTAAGTGTTAGCAAAATGAATGTCACAATGGCTCCTATGGAATGAGTTGACACAATGTAGGATTGTGAGAGTCCTCTTGGGTAACAAGGACCAAGAATGGTGGACAAACACTGAAGTGGCGCGATAAATTACCACAACAGAAGACGGCTTTGCTTCTCAGCACGTTGTAATTGAGAGTGCACCAACTAGAAGCAGAA
>FXXK01002811.1:0-12254 GCA_900184695.1 Betula pendula
AAATGTTAAAGAAGATGAGATTTATTGAGCCTTAGATATAAATTTAAAAGTAGACAACATATTTTTTTTTTTTTCTTATGATAGTGGTCTATCACAAGTAAATATGAATCCACAATGGCGGTCTATTCGAGAAATGGGAACTGATTTATTCAGTATGTCTTCATGTGAATATGTAATTAAAATTACTCCTACATATAAACGAACATTCTTGAGTCGAACAAGAAATTCCAACTTGAGATCTTCTAAAAACTCATTTTCGCCTTAATATATTGTCAATGGTGAAGTTTTAGACAGCTTTGAGCAAACATGAACTATCATCATTCACCTGGACTAATAAAACCAAATCAGAATAGACTTTTGTAAGCGCAGTAAGTGTAACGTCATCGAGAATGCTAGTTAGGTATTCCATTCGCCACGCATCTAAAAGCACGGGGCAAAGGATCCAAGCACTTTCACTTTGTCTCCCACGCACCTTAGAGAGATTGTCTACATATGGTCTCCGGCCGGAGCTGGGAGCAAGCAGATTAGCAGAGATCTAGAAATTTATTCTCTCATCGTCCGTTTTTGCTCTTTAACGTTTTTATCACTATGGATTTTTCTGATACCGTGACCCTCTCTGAGCGGGCCGAGATCTTCAATACATGTAGATGTTGTGAATAAACAAGCTATAACTCAATCAATCCTCTCACTGAATTCAGCATCACTGTGCATGAATCCACATAGGCATCTCAACCTGGTTTTCAAAATTGGGTTCATTTTTTCCAGATACATTTCCGTTGTTTCCCAGGTCGACTGACTTTGGGATCTAAAGCTGAAAACAATTGGGAAACACTCATACTCTATCTCTCTCTCTCTCTCTCTCTCCTCTCAAACTGCATATAATCCAGTGATCACCTACTTCAATATTTTTTATAGGTGACTAACTTTCTGGAATTATTACAAACAACCTGTAGTTGTAACTCGTCAGCTGTACTTATGAATCCTTATTATCAATAAAAATTTTCAGCAGTAGTTTTCTCTATTTTCTTTTCTCATTATTTTCATCCAAGCAGATTGCAAAACCAACATTATTAAACATAGGAATTATGAGGCTTTTTTTCAACACAAATACCCCATTAAAACCAAATATATAATTGTAACTTTCTTCCTTAACATTATTAAAAAAAAAAAAAATCTTACTTCACTCCACAGGCTCAGAGAGATGTGAATCGAGACATGTTAAAACCCATATTCCACATGTAAATAAAACTTTTAAACCGTAAGACCATTTTGGCACAACCGTGAGCATCCATTCCAATTCAGTAATTAGCACAAAAAGTTTTTTAACAGGCCCGCGCATATTATATAAAGACTAAAATTATAAAAGAGATTTGTTAGAGTACCTTTAGAGGTCATTTTAAGGTTTTTTTAAAAAAAATTGATTTTTTAATCAAATTGGAGCCTTACCTTTCATTGAGAAGTAGGCTCCAATTTGATTAAAAAAATTAAAAAAATTATAGAAGGGACCCTTAGAGAGACCTCTAGAAATATGCACAAACCTTTTCCAATTATAAATGTGCTATTAATTTTGAGTACGTATATAACTCACGCCACCTTCGTCAGGCTTACTAACACAGATAACACGTCCTTAAACTTTCTTTACTATATATTTATGTTAGATGTATATGCAGCAGGAGGAGGACAATTGGAACAAGTCCAAGCAGTGGTGGAGCCAAGAATGCTATCAAGGAAGGGCGAAACGCGAATTAAAATAATATAATATAATGACAATTTTTTTCTTTTATATACTATTTTTTATTTAATATATAAAAAGTATAGTATACAACTTCAAAATATAAATTATGACATAATATATATATATATAAAAAAAAACATAACTATCAAACTTCATAAATATATGTCAAATAATATATCAGTTCACATGTAAGACATTAATACAAAAAATAATAGATTCATAAAAAATACAAAATACAAAGTGTCTAAAATTGTACCCCTATGCGATTTTTCACAGACACAAACATCTCAAGTATATAAATCTGAACTGAAGCTTTCAAAAATTTCAGCTGAAATTGATGATATATGAACATATGATTTAACTAAGCCCCAAATACACCAATTCGGTCATGTAATCCAAAATCAACAAAAAACAATCATCAATTTGATAGAAATAATAAAAGTCATCAAATAACACTCATTCACCATTATTTTGTCCAACCAAAACAACTCATTTGGCCATGAATGCTATCAAGGAAGGGCGAAAGCGGAACTAAAATAATATAATATAATGACATTTTTTTCTTTTTATATACTATTTTTTATTATAATATTTAAAAGTATAGTAATTAAAATTCAAATATTAAATTATAGACATAATATATATACTATAAAAAAAAAACATAACTATCAAACTTCATAAATATATGTCAAATTAATATATCAGTTCACATGTAGCATTAATACAAAAAATAATAGATTCACTAAAAATACAAATACAAAGTATCTAAAATTGTACCCTATGCGATTTTACAGACACAAAATCATCAAGTATCAAATCTGAACTGAAGCTTTCAAAAATTTCAGCTGAAATGGATGATTATGAACATATGATTAACTAAGCCCCAAATACACCAATTCAGTCATTAATCCAAAATCAACAAAACAATCATCAATTTGATAGAAATAATAAAAGTCATCAAATAAAACTCATCTCACCATTAATTTTGTCCAACCAAAACAACTCATTTGGCCATGCATCAAAAACCCATAAATTCGGACCTAATAAAAATCATGTTAATTTATATGATTCTCTAGCTCTAAAATCAATAGGTGTAACGACAATATAGAGAAAAACTATACACAACTGAAAATCATCAATTCCACTCAAACCATTAGGCCATCTCCATAAAAAATACCCAAATGAACTCAAGCATCAAAACTGAGCACACATACACTTCATGCTTCACGGCCATAGCCAAATTTCTCAAGAATAAAACCCAGCAAAACCTAATCGGTTAACAATAGTAAAATACCCAATAAATCTATCTCAAAACAGAGCAAACACAATCACTCCACTCGGTGAAACACCTAAAACAAAATACTTGCACAGTTGCACACCCATATGAACACACACAACCGTAAATTACCCAACAAAACATAAATCAAAAACATCCCAAATCGACAAACCCATTCGGTTAGAACAAGGAAGACAGAACACACAGTAGCCGTGAACCATCAACCCATCACAACCGAAAATTAAACCCCAAAAACACCCAAGATACAACCCATAATCATACGATTAACCCCCTCAAACATACCCAATTGAAATCAAATACCCAAATCTTATCATTTGGCCAAACCAATTTCTCAAGAAAAACCCAGCAAACCGAACCCATAATCATACGGTTTACAGCTCCCACTACAAAAAAAGGCCCCTGTTCCCAGCGTTTATGATGCTGGCGTTTATAACAAACGCCAGCTTAAAAGTATTTGTTGGCATATCAACAGATACGCAGTTAAAAAAAAAAAATTCACTGGCGCATACACAGACGCCAGCACAGGCGCCAGGAAATAAACCATACTTTCCTGGCGCATAGGTAAACGCCAGGAAGCAATCTTTTATGGCGTGGCTGAATAGAAAAAAAAAAAAAAAAAAAAAAAAAAAAAAAAAAAAAAAAAAATCTTTTATGGCGTGGCCGTACGTGTGTGTAGCTATATTTTAATTTAAGTTGGCTTATCTTATTTCTAAGATTCTTGAAATACAATTACAAAAGGATTCAATAGGTCATAGGTCCTTGCTTTACAGAAAAATAAAATAAAAAATTAAAGTTTTTACTTGTTTTTCGAGAGAGATATCATTTGAAGTGTTCAAATTTTTTGGTATGCCCCCCTCCTTCCATAGACAATTTAAATTGTTGACTCTAATAAGTTTGTTTTCTAATGTAATTGTTGAATCATCTTGTTCTTTTATTATTATTTTTTCTAACCTTTTATCATTTTTATTTTAAGACTAGCTCTTTATCTTTAAGTATTGTTCCTTTTAAAAAATCAGTGAGCGTATAAGTTTATATTAAAGCTTTCTTAATTATCATTTGATTTATTTAAAAGATTAGTGCTTTATTTTTATAAGCTTTCTTTAAAAAATTTGTAAGTGCGGAAAATTACTGGCGTGTTTGCGTGTATAGCAGGAATTTTGAAGAACATTATCAATCTGTCAGAAAATTCGTCCCTCTTTAGGACTTGTTTGGATAGGGCCTTTTTTAACTCAACTTTGTTTTTATTTATTTATTTTTTTTCTTTCTCAAAATCATGTTTGGAAACCAGTTGAATCCAATTCAACTCCAAACGGACTAAGTTAAACCCAATTGAATGACTCGTTTTGACAAATCAAACCCAATTGCTTAAAATAATTCTATGAAAAGCTAAACACATTAAATGCAAGTTGAAAAAATGTGTCATAGTTGAACATAGTGGAAAAGGATCCACTTAATTTCAAATGAAATTGAGAGGATCGAGCCGATCCCTTAATTTTGGAGGGGAAAAGTTGTCATTCAAATTTTGCCCCTCTTGTATAAGGGACCGGCTCCTCTCCATATCATTTGAAATTGAAGGGATCCNTAACTCAACTTTGTTTTTATTTATTTATTTTTTCTTTCTCAAAATCATGTTTGGAAACCAGTTAAATCCAATTCAACTCCAAACGGACTAAGTTAAACCCAATTGAATGACTCGTTTTGACAAATCAAACCCAATTGCTTAAAATAATTCTATGAAAAGCTAAACACATTAAATACAAGTTGAAAAAATGTGTCATAGTTGAACATAGTGGAAAAGGATCCACTTAATTTCAAATGAAATTGAGAGGATCGAGCCGATCCCTTAATTTTGGAGGGGAAAAGTTGTCATTCAAATTTTGCCCCTCTTGTATAAGGGACCGGCTCCTCTCCATATCATTTGAAATTGAAGGGATCCGTTTCCGAACATATATAGTCAGCATTTTCCCAAGCACACCAAGAGATCAAACTTTTCATCAGAAGATTTTGAATGTAGTAAATTTCATCCCCTCCCCACGAGGGATTATTGTTATTTCTCACAATATTAAGAAACTTGAACATGTCATATGGATCAAGATAATCTATAGGGGTGCTCAATACTCAAATTAATTAGCCAAGTCATTCACCGATTGTGACTTCTCAAAGCACACTTTGCATACATGTCGTGTATGCATCAGTTTGATCGATCGTGATCAGATCGAAGGATGGATCAAATATCCGATCGATCCGTATTCATTAGTTCGATCGAACCTAGCACATTTGCCCGATCAATCATGATGCTATCAAATGATCAATCAAACATCTGATGGATCGAACTTTTTGAATTTTGTATTATACTATTGTCGATCAGATACAATCAAACGATCAATTGAAATTTATAGATTTTGAAAAGAACAAGATCAAACTCTACAATATTGAACTTTTTTGTCGATAAACCATCATCCAAATCTATATATATATATATTATATGAAATGATCAAAAATATAAAATAAATAAATAAATAAACCTAGGTTTTATTTTTAATAGGCTAATATGAAACTTTACCAATAATATTAAAGTAATTTAGTTTTTGACTAATGTTCTTTTTTAAAAAATAAATTAAAAGGCTAATATGATTTTTAGTAAGCTTAAAAAAAAAAAAAAAAAATCCTATCAGTGTCGTGATATCAAAACAGTACTCTTAAAAAGAAAAAGAAGAAAAAAGATATGAAAGGCTAATATGGATTTTTTGTAAGCTTTAAAAAAAAAAAAAAAAAAAAAATCCTACCAGTGTAGTGATACGATCAAACAGTAATGAAAAAAAAAAAAAAACTATCAGTGTCGTGATATCAAAACTGAAAAAAAAAAAAAAAAAAAAACGATATATATCAAAAGGCTGGTATGATTTTTTAGTAAGTTTAAAAAAAAAAATCGTATCAGTGTCGTTTTTAGATCAAAACAGTACTGAATAGAAGGAAAAAAAAAAACTGTTGTGTCGTGATGATATCAAAACAGTACTGAATAAAAAAAAAAAAAAATTCTATCAGTCGTGATATCAAAACAGTTCTGAAAAAAAAAAAAAATTTCTATCAGTCGTGATATCAAAACTGTTCTGAAAAAAAAGAAAAAAAAAAGATATCAAAACAGTGCTAAAATTACCAAAAAAAAAAAAAACAAAGCAATGCGTTTGGGCAAAAGTATTACGCGGGAACAACCCATGACTGCAGCTTATTTTTTTTTTTCATCCTCTTTTTTTCAATCCACGACGCCCTAATTCTGCGTTTAACCCATTCTAAAATCTTCTCAACCGCAGATCTCTCTCTATCTCTCTCTCTCTCCCCGGCGAGCACAGCAATCAAACTCCACGGCACAGCAATCTGTTTTTTCACTAGCAATCATCAACTCCCGCAGGTCTCTCTAATCTCTCTCTCTCTCTCTCTCTGGATATGTATGTATGTGAAGCTATTTGTGAATATGGATTTACGGGTTGATGGGTGTGTTGGTAAAATCGTGGGATGCAGAATTTGGGGTTTCGGTGAGTCTCTGTTTTGTGAATATGGATTTTGTGAGTCTCTGTTTTGGGGTTTCGGTGATGTGTGTTCATGGGTTTATTGGGTTGAGATTCTATGGGGTTGAGATTCTATGAGATTCTATGATGATGTGTGTTCATGGGTTGATTAATTTTTAAAAAAAACATATTAATTTTGATTTCATATATGTCGTTAAATCATAGATGTACTAACTTCCAATTTTGATTATGAAATATATAAACTGAGAGAATCTTATTGCAGAGGAACTATGCCTTTTCTTTTTCTATAAACTGAGAGAATCTTATGTGGTTGGAAGGTCAAACGCTTCCCCTGCATAAAGAAAAACGAAAAAGAAGGCTGTGATGCATATGGTACATTGGTTAGCCTGAATGATGCTATAAGTCATAAAATTTATATATACTAGGTGATGACAGTGGTGCCTTCAACTACCACATTTGCACTGAAGTTATCAAAAACTGTGGGTATGTAATCCTGGTAAAGAAAAAAGCAATTTGAATTCAAACAAAGCAAGAATAAGAGAGTCTACAACAACAGTAGGAGCTACAAAATTTTCCCCATTTTTAGACTCAAATAACATAAGTTGAAAACCAGATGATTTTCTATAAAACCCACATATCTTGTTAAGCCTAATAATGAAATAGAAGGTGAAACCCACAGGAATCTTTTGGTGTGTGTGCGAGTGTATGTGTTTGTGTATGTGTGTGTGTGAAGAGAGAGAGAGAGAGAGAGAGAGAGAAATTTTTATATGATAAAATCATAAAAAGCAACAAAAAATCATAAAAAGCTGCAAAACCCAGATGCAGACACATTGAACAGCAAAGAAGACCAAAAAGATACATAAGAATAATTCAAAAAAGAAGGACCCAGATGGATCTTCGAAAGAATCAAGAACATACAGTTGGGAATTTGTTACTTGTGTAGCAAATAAGCATGCAGGTCTTCCCCACAGCCCCATCACCCCCAAATTGCCAAATTCATTCAACCAAAAAAGAGAAGCTATCTAACTACCAATTGTTAAATTGTATATTCTATTTAGCGCTAACTTAGATATCTCCCACTCAATGAGTTTATTTGTTAGTCATTACAGCATTTACCCATAAAGTTAATTAAGCTGCCATAATACATTACAATTTATCTTGGTAGTATTAGTCTACTTATATTACAACAATAGATTCTATTAATCTGCTGTTTACTCCAATTTTAGTATTAACTTGTGACAGCTGGTCAGTAAATACAAATTCAAAAGTTGAGAAATCAAATACCACTTCCCATAGGCAGAAACTAGCGTTTGTTAATCTCAATAACATAAAATCTATTTCTCTCTCTTAATTTGATAATGATTAAATTTCTAACATCATCCCAACCATGCGACTATTATCCTCATGGCAAGAAAACCTACACACCCTTCAAGCCATCTTAATAGTAAACACAAATTAAACAACCTGCTATACACCAGCCAATTTCATTATGGATAAATTAGTGATTAGAGAAGTATTTGAAATAGAGTAATGATACAAGTCACCCTCCATGTCTACCTTGTGTCAACCAAAAGTGATGTGGCTTTCAAAATCACCATTAAATGAAAAGTCAATAATCATCGATAATAAATTTAATGGTGATTTTAAAAGCCACATTACTTTTGGTTGACACAAGGTAGACATGGAGGGTGACATATATAATTACTCTTTGAGATAATACAGAATTTATTACCAAAGAATTCCAAACATTATTGTTAATTTGTCAATTTATATGTAGATGTCATGCTCATCCAACCCTTGAATTTGACATGCAGAATGCATACAAACCAATGGGTACAATACAATACAATGTGCTTACGGTTACATGTTCATCCATGTCATGCTCATCCATGTTTTGCATTTCTAAAAATATAGTAAAACAATTATAGTGAAGATGATTTTATTCATTATTAAAATCAATTGTCTTCGTAGTTGTTGAAAACTTTTATCCAACTATCATGATTGACTAGCTAACAAGTAGTTTATATAGTTTGAAAACTTCATCCTTTTATATCTTCCAATTCATTTATTTTTTGATATACTGTTTTTTTCTAATTTATTTAAGATATGGACAAGAGTTGGATCACACTGCCAAGGACCGATCCCAATTATAGGAATGGTGTTTTGGACTTTATTCAGTTTGCACTTGAAAACACAAATACACCTGGGAAAATAGTTTGCCCATGTAAGAAGTGTTATTTTCGGAATACACTAACTTCTCGTGATGTATACGACCATCTGGTCTCGAGAAAATGAGGGTTTATGCAGAGTTACACAACATGGTACATGCATGGGGAACAAATGCCACCAATTACTAGTCAGGCGACCAACGCTCCCGCCAATAGGGAGCCAATTTCTGATGGTTCAAGTGGTATGCAAGCACTGTTGCATGATGTTTTTCCCATGCACGATATTCAGGTAGATGAAGGTGTGTCTCAGATGGGTGTTGAAGAAGAAAATATACATCAAAATGAACAAAGTCGTACAGAGGAAGCCAAAAAGTTCTTCGACTTGTTGAAAGAATCAGAGGAGCCACTATGGTCTGGATGCACTGAGCACACCATTTTTAGTGCAATTGTTGGGCTATATAATTTGAAGTGTGAAAGTCGATGGAGTAACGCGTCATTTACCAAGTTGCTTGGGTTTCTTAAAGGTATTCTTCCATCAGATGCAAAGCTGCCTAAAGGCACATATGAGGCAAAAAAATACATGAGGGACTTGGGGTTGGGATACGAGAAGATTTCGGCATGTCCCAATGGTTGTATGTTGTTTTGGAAGGAAAACGATAAGTTAGAAATATGTACAAAGTGCAAGGTGTCGAGGTGGAAGGAGACCACAAGTGTGGATGATGCTTTGTCACAAAAATCTAAAAAAAAACCGGCGAATGTATTGCGATGGTTTCCTTTGATACCAAGGTTACAAAGGTTGTTTATGTCACAAAAGACCGCTTCACACATGAAATGGCACGCTGATATGCGTACAAAGGATGGTGTACTAAGGCATCCGGCCGATGGTAAAGCCTGGAAGTCATTTGACGAAAGGTACCCACAATTTGCCTTTGACCCACGCAATGTCAGGCTTGGCTTAGCGTCAGATGGATTTAATCCTTTCGGCAATATGAGCACTAATTATAGTACTTGGCCAGTAATGTTGGTACCATACAACTTACCTCCTTGGATGAGCATGAAACAAACTTCTATTATGTTGTCATTGATTATCCCAGGCTCAAGCTCTCCTGGAATGAACATAGATGTCTATCTAGAGCCCTTAATATCATAACTAAAGGTATTATGGGATGTCGGAGTACCAACTTATGATGCAACCTCCAAAAGTTACTTCACGATGCGTGCGGCATTGATGTGGACAATAAATGATTTCCCTGCATATGGTGATTTGTCTGATTGGAGTACGAAAGGGCGCGCTGCATGTCCATGTTGTATGCGTAATACCCGGTCTAAACGATTAAAAAATGGGAAAAAATTTTCCTTTATGGGGCATAAGCGATGGTTGCCAATGGAGCATAGGTTCAGAAAGGATAAGAGAGCGTTTGATGGTACGCAAGAATTGGATCCTGCACCTATTGTGCTAAATGGCGAAGAGATCATGTCACAATTAAACACACCTGGATTTGTTGTTGATGAACCTCGTGTAGGGGAAAAGCGTCGGGCGGGTACCAATGAGCCAGTAAAGTGGAAGAAACAGAGTATATTTTTTACATTGCCCTATTGGAAAGATAATTTGCTACGTCACAATCTTGATGTGATGCACATAGAGAAAAATGTGCTCGATAATATTATTGGCACGCTATTGGACATGAAGGGGAAGACGAAGGATAACTATAAGGCACGTCTTGACTTAGAAGAGATGTGTTTGAGAGGTTGACTTCACCCAGTTCGCACTGACCCAAACAAAACACTTTTACCCGCTGCTTGCTTCACAATGTCTAATAAGGAGAAACATGATTTCTTGGCGGTGTTGGCAAATGTGAAAGTGCCTGACGGGTATGCTTCAAATGTGTCACGTTGTGTCAAACTTAAGGATCGTTGTATTAGGGGTTTGAAAAGTCATGACAGTCACATTCTCATGCAACAACTCATGCCAATTGCACTACGCAGAACCTTGTCAAATAGTGTTGTTAAACCTTTAATAGAGTTGTCTTGTTTCTTCAGAGATATATGTTCCAAAACACTGCGATTAGAAGATTTGGATCGCCTTGAAGGTCGAATCCCCTACATTTTGTGCGATTTGGAAAGAATCTTCCCACCAGGATTTTTTACAGTGATGGTGCACGTTGTCATACATTTGGTTCGTGAATGTAAATTAGGTGGACCAGTGCACTATCGGTGGATGTATCCTATTGAGAGGTATGGCATAATTTATTAATTCAATGTAATTTTCTACAATACTCTACTCTATATGTAGTTTGCTTATCTAGGATGAACATACATGTTGTTATGGCATATAGGTGCCTACATCGATACAAGCTAAACGTTCGTAATAAAGCTGCACCAGAAGGCTCTATTGCAGAAGGGTATATAATGGAAGAACTACTTTATATTTTTGCGGTGTTTGGAAAATGTGACAACGGTTCACAAATCGGGCCCGCCTAGAAGCATGGATGACTCTAGAGGAGCAGTTCGTATTGTTGAACTTGACGATACAACACTAAAACAAGCACATCGTTATATCCTTTTAAACACCGAAATGTTCGCTCCATTCCGCACGTGAGTTGTATTATGGCTATTAAGATTTTAATAATGTTTAGATCATATGATTGAAGTTTAGACGTTAACCCGAAGGGTAATATGCAGGATGCATATTGAGGCACTAAGTCAAACAAGCACTAGACAAAGAATAACGGATGAGGAATTAAACAAGAAGCATATTGAAGAATTTTCAGACTGGTATCGGGACTATGTAAGTGTTATGACGCACCTAATACACATGGTTAATGTATTGCTTGCCTTTTGTGAAATTATATTCACTATAATGAACTAACACCCATATATTAGGTACGAGACATGGATGAGATCGGCAGAAATGAACTAGGGGAAAAGCTAAAGTGGCATGCGGTTGGGCCTGTACGATCAGCAGCAGAATTTAAGCGATATGTTAGTAATGGCATATTGTTTCGTACTATTGATAACGATCAAGGAAAGACAACTCAAAATAGTGGCGTTAGTGTACTTTGTGAAGGTGGTCCGACCTACTACGGCGTACTAACTCGCATCTTTGAGTTGCAGTATTACGATGGATCACGTTACGTGTTATTCAAGTGTGACTGGGCGGATGTCAGACGTGATAGGGGATGGATGAAGGATGAATATGGCCTCATTCTTGTGAATTTCACTCGCCTAATACACAAAGGTGACAATATTACTGATGATCCGTTTATATTGTCTTCCCAGGCATCACAAGTATATTATGTTGCGGATGAAAGGAACCCAAATTGGGATGTTGTCGTTCAGACAAAACCAAGAGACGTGTATGACGTTGGCCAGGGGGAATCAAACGAAGACAATGTTTATAACTATGTTGAGTGCGAGCCTTTCGACCTTTTTGTTCAAGATATACATGATGTTAGAGTTGATAATTCTGAGTGGGTTCGAAATGATATAGAAGGAATAACAATAAATAATTCTTAGAGGGTTCGGGG
>FXXK01002811.1:19371-32331 GCA_900184695.1 Betula pendula
AAGTTTTTTTTTTTTTTTTTGGTGTTTTTATGGTGTGAGTTGATTTGTTCTTCTGTGGAATCGATGCCTGGCCATACGACCTGGAGTTTGTGAAATGAGGAGAATGTGTGTCATTAGTTGTTATATATCTTAGATCATGTGTTAGTGTTGTTTGTTTGAATGGTTTTATATTGTGGTATAATTGTAATGTGCAGAGTCTTTTTGAGCAAACTTCAGGTTGTGGATACCTCGGGTTACAGGAGGGGGTAGTCATAATGAAGGTCGATATTAGAGGACCTGTTGTTATCTTGGCAATTTTGTCTTTTAGCAGGCGGATAATCAAGGATCTATGTCAAAATTCGCTCCATTGGACACGCGATGATGTTTGCTGTTTGTTTTTTCGGTTAACAAGCAATGTTTGATAACGTTGGCTGTGTGTATTGACCGAGAGACTCCACTTATTGATCTACGGCATTATAGATATAGCGGCATGTGTGGCTGGTATCGTGGAGTGGGAGGTTTTGTTTGTATCAGTCCTTTGGTGTTCCGTGTGCCTCATTCAGTATCATTCCATTGTCCATCAATTCTTTATTTCTTAGTGTATTCTGTTGTGTTTTGTTTTATCATTTATTTCTTGAGAACATATTGTTCATTCGCACGCATCCGTAGGTAAATCTTCCTATTGAACTTGCCTTTAGCCTTATAATATATAGCATATATCTTTTGTCTGGTTTCAATTTGGGAGTCGTTGATAATTGTGTAAGAATGTATGGTTTTTAGTAGTAAGTTTAATGCAGCATTGTGTTGTTGTGTAAACTGTCTTTGCACATTAATGGATTGTTTATTTTACATCTTTGTTCCTGGATTGTGTTGATCCTATGCTATTTGTGGTTATAAATGTATAATGATTTTCAGTGAGGTGGAGGAGGCTAATGTTAGGTATAACTTTACTGTTTGTAGACAGTACGATGTATTTTACATTACGATGTCTTCCGGTAGGAGGATAATATGTAATTGAGCTTTTGTTATATATTCTTATATTGTTAGTTTGTTGCTAGGATCCTGTAACGGTATAAAATCCAGTAGCAGGCATAGTCTGATTATGTGTTTTTTATATATTGAGTTTATAATTTTTATTATTGTTGTGTATTATTTTTTTATTTGGTGTTCTTAAATGGGGTTTTAAGTAAATATGATTGTGTTGTGTATTATATGGTCAATCTATTATGTTTATATAGTGTGCACACGACCCTTTAGGTTGGACGGGCAAGGAAGCTTTGCGTATTCTCGGCGAAGAACCTTCTTGATATAGAAATGCGGTATCGTTTTTTTTGGGTATACCGCCAATTGGTTGTTTATGGTATATTGGTTTAGTATTCTAGAGAGTGTGTGATGATTTTAGGTTGTACCGTTGAGTGGGAGTGTGTGTTGGGTGCTGTTGGTATCTAGGTTGTTTGACTCACGATTGTTGATATGATTCTTAGATACCAGACTGATCTATGTTGGTATGTTACTTGTATCAGGATTTATTGTTATTTTGTGACTGTTGATGATGTTTATGATTTAATATGATATCTTGGGGATGTATCTTTAGTTATGTGTTAATTTGTTTGTGTATTCATACATCGGGTTATGGGTATTTCATGTATGACTTATAGTATTGTTCCTAATTTAACTTTAATGCTAATTTGTTAATCATATAAGTTTTTTAATTATTTTCATTGTATTTTGGCTAACTTTAAAAATTTGTGTTTATTAACTTTCATAGTCTTGCCAGAGTGTAAATGTATTTTATACAAACAAAGATATGATAGACCTCATATTCCTGGAACATTCTGACGCTAGCCATAATATAGTTTTTGACATGGGGCAATTGCATCAACACACTGTCCTGTTATATGTCCGTATTCTATATGTTTGATTACAACTATGTTCGAGAGAAGACAGCTATTTCCTGGCACATCATATGTCAGTGCGTGGGAAATGATTCTTTATATTCTTCATCTCCTCTTCCTGCGCATGAACTATGTGCAGGATGAGAAGAGGTCTCATTTCACTGTGATGCTGATGCCCACTTGGGCATCCATGAAGATTGCCTGGTTTGGCGCGAGGTAGCTCGAGAAGATGTTGGTCTTTCCTGGCGGTACGGCAGCTCGCGCGCATGTAGTATGTTATTTTTTGCCTGGTGTCGCTTAGTTGGTATTGTAATTGTCTTTGTCGCATGGTATTGAGAGGCTCTCCTGCATTTGATATTTGGCGCCTTGTATAGTAATGAATGTTTACGCTCCAGTGAGTAATCGCTGGCAATTGTTTTGCACGCCAGGAAATTCATTTTTCCCGATCAGCTCCATTCTTGGCATTTTTATGGTGAATGACATAAACGCTCCAGGACTCTCTGCGTTTAACACCTATTCCAGCATAAAATTTAGGTGCCTGAAGATTGATTGTGTTTTTATTTGTAAGTTGTAAAGGTTGGAGTGAATAATATGCAGAGTAGAAAACTACTCTCTTATGATTTTTTAATTTTACATTGTCTTATATAATAAGTGTAATGTTTACAGTTTAGATATTTTTTTATTTCATAGGCTATACCTATGATGAAGTGCTACGTTGTTTTTGTCTGTCTCAATGCCGCTCAGGAGTTATCCTGCTGCATTTGAAATGTCGTTCCGATCAGTGTCTGATTTTGTTTATCTTCAGACATCTTCTTTATGTTTTAGGCCCTTTATTGGCTGCATCTTCTTGTGAATTCGAATTTTTAACCTCTTGTTTGTTGATTGACGTCCTTGATGGAACAATGGTTTTTTTTGTGTTGTTGTCCTTATGCTTGTATATTGGCTTCGTATGAGTTTGTTTTGGTTGTTATCCATATTTTAAAGACTGGTCTTTCTGTATCTCTAATTTATATCTAATGGTTCATTGTATCATTTTTGCTACTTTTGGTGTTGGGTTACAGTCACTATATCGATGAGTTAGAAAATTAATTTATGTCTTGTCTCAATTCTTCTTGGACTCTTGCTACTAGTACAAGGTTTATTTGGCAGAAAACTCCTTCCCTCCGTAACTTCTTCTGTACCTATTAGACATCTTTATAATCTCGGATAGTTGAAAAATATTCACATTTTACATGAGAGATAGACCGTAAGTATAGGATGTGTTATTTATTAAATTGATTAGAATGAGATTTCTATACTACTTCTTTACTTTACATGCGGCTTGATAAGAAATCGTTGTTAATGTGTACAGGTGGAATATTTTTCATTGTGAGATGCGATTGAACGGAAGATGATTATCTTCCTGTGAACTTCTTAACTTCTTGACTGCTTTAAGATATGTTGATTCATTCTATCTGGCAGTAACTCCCCCAATGGTCTCAACTGCTGCCAGGAAGAATGCTTTCCTGCGCTATCTAAACGTAAACTCTTGAAAAATCAACGGATACAACCATCTCAAGTCACTTAATAACATACACATGAACATGAAAAGACTCAATAAATATTATTAATTTAACGTCTTATATATTCAACACCCTCTTTAAGCATTTTTGCCAAATGCACCTAATTTGCGCGTGGTCAAGAAAGATGCTAGCACCTGGGAGTCTTACTTTGCTTGCGCAGGCGAGCGCCGTATTCGGAATCTGATTGTGATGCATGCCACCAAGAGGATTTAGTGAATATAATTGTGTATTCATTAGCTTTCAACGCTTAATCTCAACTCAGATACATTCCTGGCATTTTAATAGATAAATGGGCGAAGGAAATAGCTTCGCAGCAGGGCTCTATTGTAGACTATCGTTTGGTTGACAATTCGATTAGGCTAAAATGGAATTCGCGCCCAATATTTATTCGTTCCTTTAAGTGTTGTTCTTAGATTGTTTTTTTCTTTTTGTCGCTCATGGTAATCATGCTACAGAGAGTGTAGACTGGTGCATACTTATGGGTGGTTATACTCAACTGTAATTAATGTGTGGTGAGAAGTATTTTGAGTTGATTATACATTGGTCAATATCTACTACGAAGAGAGATCACATATTCTGTTTGCATGTGACGCCGATGGTGAGGAGTTAGATGAAATTTGAGTATTCGGGTGTCGTGATCCTTCCAAAATTCATGATAGCTGGTTGAGGTGAATTTGTTTCACTGAAGCATTCATAAGGTTATTCTTTGAACGCCTTTTTTAGTAGAAGATAGAAAAGGATTGTTTCTGGTTAGGCTGGTCTGGTACCTTACGATATTGCGGCTGGCTTGTGTATTTATTTCTATTCGATATACAGAAGGAATATGTGCACACTCCAATTTTCATGCCATGAAATCTGTTGCGTGTTACATGTCCGCAAAGATTTGCAAAATGCTAGAGTCACTTTAGAGAAAGTATGATGAGCATTTAAGAATGTTCACTGTATTATGTACAATGAGTACAGATGATCTACCATAGGAACACACCTCCTTCCTCACCCATCATACCTTTGAGTTTGCTTGATATATAGATTTTAAAAACGTATTATTGGTTTTTCATAAAGCTCAAAAACTCTTTCTCATACGTGCATTATTTAATGCAAACAAAATTTTAGATGTAGCCTCTAACCACACTCTTTCAAAACAAAACAGGGGCCAGGAAAATACATTATCACGGGATGCTTGCCAAAAAGGTGTTCCTTTAATTAATATCAGGGTTTCTCAATAATCATGAATTCTTTCTTATTTAGATGTTACGATTTTTGTAATACACATCCGCATAATTCATGTTGACTTGGTTCCTAGTTACCTTTTTTTTTATTCTGTTTTACAAAACGTACTTAACGTAATTTTCTTATTTTGATTTCTTTAAGTTTTCTGAGAGATGAAGATGTTACTTGTATCTTTGAAATATATTTCATGAATAATACAAAACATTTAATGAGACAACCAGAGATTTCTAGTATTATGAAGAATAGTCTTCACGAATGGATTTTACCTGGGTTACAAAGACCTATGACATGTTTATATACATGATTCGTGTAAGGTTTTTTCCTTTGGCATATCTACTCCTTATCATTATGGGTCTCCGGGTATTTGTATGTGTGTGTTTATTGAGTTAGGGCGCGCCCGAAGTTTTGTGGGTATCAGAGGATTCTCTCCATAGCATTATCAAAGGTAGACGAATGGTCCCGCATATTGACTTGCTAGGTCCGCATGTTTGACTATTAAATAGTTCTTTTGGTAAGGACCAGGGAAAAATATCTTCTCTCTTTTTTTTTTTTGGTGTTATATAAGGAGGTTACAAGACAAACTGGTGATTTGCTAATCCCTTTGTCTTGTTACAGGCGATAATCAAGGACCTGATGTCAAAATCGCCTCCATTGACACAAGGGTACAAGCAGGGTTGTATTTCTTGGGATCCGAATGACCCATATGGACAGGCATTTGGCAAAGAACGGCCTGGGCGTGTACGTGGAGTGGGGGTTGGGTGTAAGTCTGGGTCGGTGGCCTCATTGACATCATCATCCATGCCACAAGTCTGTTGTAATGATCCAGAACATGCTGGAGTATCTGATTTTATGAAGGAATTTCAAGTATTTAAAACTTTGTTTGCAAATTCCCACGCATCGCAGGTAAATTCATAACATTGCCTTTAGCATATATAATGAATATCTTTTTTATATTATAATCACAATATATGGTGTATGCAGATGGGCAATGTGCCAAACTTTAACAATGATTATACACCTGTTCTCCCTGATTGTGTTACCAATGCAAATTGTGAAAATAATGAAGATCATTGTGAGGAGGAGGCTAATGCTTAGGTATGAACTTTCTTTTTACAATATTTTACACGAATTAGTAGAGGAAAATGATGAAAAACTATTGAAATGTTTAGATTTGTAGAGGCATGATTAGGTATAAATCCAAAAGCCATAGGTCATAGTGGTGGTTTTAGTATGAGTAAATATGTAAATGCTAGTTTCTTTAAGATTGTTGGGTCTGAGCTTAATTTTAACCTAATGGTATAATATGACTGTTTTCATGCAGGCAAACAGTAAAATTAGGTGAAGACATTTGTGGGAACAGCAAATGCTTGGTATTCGCGAAGAATTTTGAGGAAATGGCACGAATTTTTTGTTTTTATTATAAACCAATTGGTTTGTTGGTATTATGTTTATCAGGATGTTTATGATTTAGATACCAGAATGATTTGTTGGTATTATGTTTATCAGGATTTGTTATTTTGTATGATCTTTAAGATATAGATACGAGAATGATTTTTTGGTATTATGTATATCAAGGTATGTTATTTTGTATGATTTTTAAGTAGTTTTCCAACTTAATTTACATGCTAATTTGTAATCATATCAGTTTTTTAATTATCAATTGTATTTTGCTAATTTTAAAAATTTGGTTATACTTTCAGTCTAGCCAAATTTTTTACAAACAAATTCAAAACACACTTCCTGGCACATTCCGTCTAGCCAAATTTTTTACAAACAAATTCAAAACACACTTCCTGGCACATTCCTTCTAGCCAAATTTATTACAAACAAATTCAAAACACATTTCCTGGCACATGAGTCATGCGTTGGGAAATATATTCTTCCATACTTCCTGGCGCATGGGCATGCACCAGGAAAGAATGCTCTTCCTGGCGCATTGTTTAGCCTTGGCGCATTGCTTGCGCCAGGAACAATATACAGGCGCATATACCATGCGCCAGTATATCCTGGCAATTTGTTTGCACGCCAGAAAATTCATTTTTTCCGACACTTCATTCTTGGCCATTTTTAATGGCCAAGAATTAAACGCCAGGACCTCTTTCCTGGCGTTTAACACCTGATTCCAGGCATAAAATTTATGCCTGGAATGCTGTTTTTTTTGTAGTGGTACCCTATATAAAGGGTGATGGTCAGAGAGAATAATTCAGTTCAGTTGTTGTCTGTTATTTTCTCTCTGTCTTTTTCACTTTGTCTCCATTGAATTTCCATCCTTACGGGATTTCTTCCAATGATCAAGAAACACATGTAATAAATCAACAGTCCCTCTCATCACATTTACTCTATACCCGTGGCCCGTGGGGTGTAGTTTTGGTGCAACGTGCCAGCTAGCCGTTTTGGTTACTACTACTATATTTGGATTTTGGTGCTGTGTTTTCGCTGCTATAAGCAGTCAGATTACGCCTGCAAACATTACCTTGCCTAGTCTAATTCTGAAAAAGGCCGTTAGATGATTTGCGTGCCAAAAGTTGATGAAACTATTTTTCAATGAGCATTCAAGTTTCCTGTTTTCTATTGGTCAAGCTTCTTGGCTGCCAGTCTTTGCTTTAAATCTTCCTGCCCGATTCATGTTTTTTGTTTCCACGCCATGCTTTCCATTTGATTATGCAAAAACGAAAACCCTTATTATTCCATCCGTCCGTATCAGATGTATGTTTTGCTTTGAGGTTTTTGTAGAAAAAAAAAAAAAGAAGAACCCGTTTAATACTATATATATATATATATATAAAAGAAAAAATGAGGAAAATTTCTGGGACGTTTATGCAGATTATTACTGCAAATTGCATTGCTGTAAATAATGTTTTACGTCTTTTTTTGGGTCAAATAATGGGGGCATGCCTTTTCGCGCGCTGTAAGAAGCCAAAGAGTGACTGAGACGGGCACAGCTCTAATGTCGGAAAGCGCTGTCCCTTAACTCTTATTTTTCCAACTTTTTTTTTTATTGGGCTTTCGCAGCTCATTGGAACTTGGAACGGACATCTTATCACGTGCATGCCAAGCAATAAAATCTGACTCGGCGCTGTACATGACGTGGCACTAGTTAAAGCTGTGAAAGAGCATGGAAGCGCATGTTAAGAGCACTCTCGTTATACAAATTTTTGGTTAAAATGGTTAATTAAAATTCACTTTTAGTAGGTTTTAAATCATATATTTGATTATCTATTTTTTTTTAATTCTTTGTTATTATTATTTCTTTATTTCATTTTTAAGGATCGTACTTTTTTTGACAATCATTTTTTTCAAATTGTCATTTTTTTTAAAAAAATATATCATTTTTTTTAAAAAAATGTCATATTTTTTTAACTGGTCATTTTTTTAACCGGTCATATCCTTCGTGGTCAACATTCGTTAAAACAATTCATGCTCCACATGGGTAGATTCACAATAGCGTGATGTCTATTTTATGCGTCCTATATATGTAGTTCAGCACAAAATAGTTTATTAATATAAAGAAACTAGTTTTTTTTTTTCTTTTACAAATCATCACGGTTTTTTTTCAACTCTTTTAATTTATGGGAAAAATATATTACTTAATTAGAGAGATGATGGATAGAAATGGATGGAATTAATAGCTAATTCTAATTTGACTAAAGAAAAGCACTCACATACAGAAACACATAACAAAGGCCATGAATGCAACAGCTAGCCTATCTTACAACTTCTAAATTAGATCATGTCTAACGGGAACGTACGGAATCAAAAGATTCAGAACGTAATAGATTTAATGAAGTAACAGCTAATCCTCTTTTGCACTCTCAAACAATTCAGTCATATAAAAAGTCAAAACTACTACAAAATAATTTCTTACAGAAAGGAATCAAAGGTCAAAACTTACACAGAAATATATATACAGACTTTCCCAATTGGCCACTTGCAGATCAAGGATGGGTCAGTGGATGCGCACTACTCACACATCAACACAGAATTCTTCTTCTTCTTCTTCTTCTTTTGCTAGCCTACGCAAATATACATGATCTCTATAAAACTGAAACAAATTCATTCTACGTTCAAAAGTAGTCCCCGACATGAACATGGAAGAGTTATACACAGGGATATGATGGGCGAGTTAGCTTCAATGAGTTCGTGGCGTTTTTCAGTCAATGCGGGTACAACTGGATTGACCAAACTTTTTCTGTAGCTTGGACCGTAACAGGGATGGTAGCTTGGATTTTTCCGAAGTCCTCACGTTGTACTACATCATGAAAACACGTGGTGTGTGGTGCGATGGATGCGGAGTGTGCCTTATGGTACTCTATTTCACTTGCGTCGCATGCTTTGACACCGCTCCCACCACCTACGATCTCTGCGCTGCATGCTATGGCACACGGAGGTTCCAGCACCTCCAAGCCCCCTTCTTGGATAGGTACGTCTTGCTACGCTCCAAGAGAGGGCTTCCTCCCAGTGAAGCAAATCCGTATCTTGTAAGGGTGCGATTTTAAACCAAATTATAAAAAATGAATCGTTTAGAATTGTGTTTTTTAAAAATTGATATTTGTAATCGCAGGTAAGATGGTATTTTTTCGAAAACGCACTATTTTAAAATGTTAAATTGCAATTTTAAAGGCTATATAGTAATTTTGTCAAACACTTAACTGTAGTTTTAAAAATTATATTTTAAAATCGTAAACTCAAACTGACCGTAAGTCTGTAAGTATTGGTAAATGTTAAAGTGTCGTCTCGAGTCACCTCAGCTGCCACGTGTTAATAGTACTCCCCACGTTAGTACGTGGTGCAAGAACATCAAACTCTGCTCGCCCCAATGCTCTAGATTATATCTTTTTTTTTTTTGAAATTTCTTTGGCGCTTGGTCTTCAAGAGAGAAGAAAAAAGGACGCGGGAAACGCAGCATATTTATTTTAGTTTTTTTTCCCGTAAGTGCTCCCCCACTGCGGAATCATACAAAGGCCAGGTTCACCTTTCTTTATTTTATAATTTAATTTATTTTATTTTATTTTTTTAAAAAAGGCAGGGTACTTGTTATTATTCCCCACTTGCTACTAATCCCAACTCGCGAGAAAAGACCTCCTACCAAAAAAAGTTGAACTTTAAAAATAGTAAAAATCCCCATGGATCTGCAACAGTATAAGTATTCGAGCGGTAATTGTACTTTTTAACGTGCAACTTTCGGGTCTAGGAGTCCATCTTCTTCTGATCACGCCGCATTAACCAAGTATCCTCATATCGTCACAGCACTGGCTTACTCTCCACTACTACCCCCCGAATCTCGTGCGCATCTTCGTGACACGCAATCCTCCACGCCGACCTCGGTCCAACATTTGCATAAATGGTCATGTCTTTGTTTAATGAGAATACGCACATAGCGTTTTCTTTTTTGTTCTTTGCTTTTTTTGTCCCTTTTTTTTATTTTTAAAACAACATTAGAATCTGTGATTTTTCATATTGACATGCACTACATGCGCCATACACTTTATACCTAACTTTCAAAAACTACACAAAATAAAACTACCGATAATCGTTGTCCACACATTTTTCGCGTCTCTAATGTACGCTACCGAAGTTTCTCGTAACCGCTGATTTGACGGCCACGGACGCATGGCGAGTCCCAGCTCTCAAAAATTAAGTTATATACACGAAAAATAAATCAGTCTTGCTAATTAGCTTCGGCACCTTTGAAAGATAAATGCACAAATAGGTCCTGGTTAAGGTTATTGAAACACTGCTTGCCCCGGGAGGAAACATGAGATTGTATATGCAAAAGCAAAATTTCGCAGTCGATTGGATGGACAGAATCCGCCTGCAAGACAATACACAGCCACGCAGAATGGCACAACTAGGACGTACCCTCCAATAGTTAAGTCAAAGAAGTATTCATAGGAAGAAAATATAATCGAGGGGAGTCTAGAGAGAAAAAATGACTCTTATCCTTCCTTAGGCGACTCGCACTCACTATCAATCTTGAGACTCTTTATTTAACTGTCGTCACAAGTGAGCTTGGGATCGTTACAAAGCTGTCTGTAAGCTGCTTTAAACTTTTTTGATGAGTAGCGCCCTTAGTGTTTTATTTGGCTCAAGGCTTTTGGACGGTCTGGACTTATTTAGTGTTTACCGTTTGCCCTATCCTCATGGACGAATAGAAGGTGCTACTGGCATTGAGAGGAAATTTTGTTGTTGTTGTTTTTTTTTTTGAAATTATATATAATCCTTAAGTTTTTATATGATTTGATTTAATACTGCGTTTTCTAAGATTCAAAAGTATAGTCCTTAAGGTTTTTGCCTACTTGTTAAATAGAATCCCATCTATCACTTTTCCATCAAAATTGAAATTTGTCATATACCATTTGTGTATTAATTGACATGCTAGCGTTCGATGACAATTACTGAATATCAATGTCATATCATGTAAGTGTCAATTTATTCATAAAAATAAAAAATAAAACAAAAGACCCAACTCCAAAACAAAAATCCATCTTCTTTGTCATATTAATCTTCTAGATGTGTAGCTTACAAGAAGAACCATTAACTTTGATTCTGAGATAGATCATGGGCGTATCAAAGTGAGACACATATGAAAATAGGAAAATAGGTTAATTTTGACGGCGTAATGGATAGACGATAGACCAATTTTCAAACTTGAAGTTAAAACCTGAAGACATTATTCTAAAGATTAAAACATAAGGATAATTTCAATAGTGAAAAACTTAGGGATAAATAATGATTTTTCCTTTTTTTTTGTTTTTATTTCTTCCCTTTTCAAAGTTATTTTCGCCGGCCATTTCAAGTTGCCCCCGCTACTTTTGCTAGGAGTTTATTTATTTTATGACACCAAGGCTCTCAACTTGTTTTTGAGCTATTGAGTTTGCAGGCTCTATCGGTCTTTTGGTACCCCAAGAGCTTTACCACACCCCTCCCCTCCCAAAATCGTCGTGGCTCTTATCTTTAAGCTGAGAAATGTTATGCATTACAAACATCGATTCTTTACAAAAAAAAATTCTTATAAAAGCGATGTAACACAATAGATTGGGATGGAGACGAATTCAAATTTTGAGAGAATTCAACTATGTTGTCCTATATCACTTTAATTGTAAGAGTTTTTTTTTTTTTTATAAATATATTTGTAAGTCTAGCGACTTTCTCTTGATCCTGTCATCCCGGGATGATATCGGAAACAAGAAGATCCACAGTGAATCCTGTTTTTTTGAGAAATGCTTTCTTTATTCTAATTCATCCTTCTTCCATCCACGGGTATGCTTGGATGCGTACATATCTATGTAAAGACAACCTTACCAATGAAGGAGGATCTAAGGGGTTACCATCATTACTAAGTTACTCAATTTTGGCTGCCCTTAGGGTGTAGGCCCGTTGTAGTCTCGTAGACTTGACGTGTTGAAGGAAAAAAAGAAGAAAATTGAGCTGACAGATGATGTGGTTGTCATATATTTTTGTATACGCAACTTGACGTCATCTTCATCCTCCTTCATTCTTGAAACTTAAACGACTGAAAAAACAAAAAAAACAAAAAAAAAAAAAAAAAACAAACAAAAAAAAAACCAACAAACAAACAAAAAGAAAAAAACAAAACAAAAAAAACAAAAAAACCCGTCAGCTATGCAAAACGTCGGTAATTTTCTAGGGAGCCGGTCGGAGGGGCATTTGCCCCCTCGACACCCTCCTCCGCTCCCTCAACTCTAACCCAAAATTTGTATCTTCGTGGTCATTTTGCTGTCGAATTTGTGGGTCGGTCAAAAATTGCACCCTAACATGCAAGCATAGAAGATGGGTCAAATTATTACTAAAACAAAAATTGAAGAACAAAGAATAGAAAAGAAGAATAGAAGACATAAAAGTTACCTTGTGGTGGCATTTTGGAGCATTTATGTCGCGGCAGCGCCTCATTTAACAATTAAATGCGAATGGTCAATACAGCACATTAATCGGGCGTTGATAATATGCAGTACAGCTGCCTCTTATATATACTCGTAGACTAGCATAGCACTCGTACTGAACTGACGGAATAAAACCTCTAGATCTATTTCTAAAAATTGTCATTTGCGCATAGCTGTCATTGAAATCAGTAACTAGCTACGACTATGTATTTTAAAATTAAATTATTTAAATTTTTTTGTCACTTTATGCATTCTTTTTTCATAACTATGAAAAACTTCATACGCACAGTTACTGCCATGTGTTTAATGAAAGGTGAAGAGCAGTTAAATTATCCCTTCAGTTGGGGAAGCATCGCGTAGATCTATTTTACGATTAATTTTTGTTTTGCATAT
>FXXK01002812.1:0-43538 GCA_900184695.1 Betula pendula
TTATCATTTTTTTCATATAGTAAACTTAGTATATTAAGAGGAAATTAAATTATCTGTCAATACGGCTCCGTTTATTCGCGAAAAATTATTTTTCAGAAATTATTTTTTATGTATTTGGTGTTTGGTGGGGCTACAAATAATAGTCTACGAAAACTATTTTCAGTTTGACCGAAAAATTTTCTTTAATTTCGTAAAATGGTTTCTCCTTTTTAAAACGTAAATCATTTTTCGAGTTTTGAGCGTCACATTCTCAAATGGTGACACAGCCAAAAACACCCAACAAGACCCACCGGAACCGGCCTGGGACATCACTGGGACTCCGCTAGGACCACCCAGAAAATTGCCAAGACCCGGTCGAAACTCGCCCTGGAATTTTTTGGACCTGCTTGGGACATCGTTGGGACCCAACTGAGACATCGCCTAGGACCCGTTCGAGACATCATCGGATTCGCCCGAGACATTTTTGGGCCGATCGGCGACATCGCCGGGACCCGCCCAGGATGTCCACCGGGACATCGTTTGAGACCCGTTCAGGACATCGTCGAGACCCACCCGGGACATTTTCGGGACTCGCCCGCTGACATTTCGGGACTCGCACGGGACTTTTAGGACCCACCCAGGACATTTTCGGACCTAGTCGGGACATTTTCGGGACCCGCCGGAGATATTTTCAGAACCCACCCGAGACATTTTTGGGACCCGTCTGAACATTTTTAGACCCGCCCGGGACATTTTCAGGATCCACCCGGGACATTTTCAGGACCCG
The DNA here is from genome assembly GCA_900184695.1 of Betula pendula. Lineage (NCBI taxonomy): Eukaryota > Viridiplantae > Streptophyta > Magnoliopsida > Fagales > Betulaceae > Betula > Betula pendula. Next base: position 767 of record FXXK01002812.1, read on the forward strand.
TCCTGGACTTTCTGTCGGACCCTCTCGGGACATTTTAGGACCCACCCGGACATTTTCGGACTCGTCCTGGACATTTTTAGGACCCGCTCGGAACATTTTTAGGACCCACCATGGACATTTTTGGGACCCGCCCGGACATTTTCAGGACCAACCCAGAACATTTTCGGGACCCACCCAGGACATTTTTGGGACTTGCTGGGGACAACGTTGGGACGTCACCGGAACCTGGTCTGGAATCGCTAGGACCTGGTGCGGACATCGTCAGGACCTGCCTGGGTCATCGCTGGGACCTGCCCGGGATATTTTTGGGACCCGCCGGACATCGTTGGAATCACCCGGGACATCGTCAAGACCCACCCGGGACATTTTCGGGACCTACCCAGAACATCGTCGGGACCAGCCCAAAACATCGCTGGGACCCACCCGGGACATTTTCAAAACTCGCCCGAGACATCGCCGGCCCCGATCGGGACATCACTGAGACTCACTCGGACCGCCGGGACACCGCTGGGATCGCCGGATAAAGTTAGGACCCGCTCGGGATATCTCCAAGACACCGCCCGAGACAATTTATATTAATTTTTTTTAAATTGTGCATAAAAAAATATTTTTTTTTTGTTAATATGATTGTTGAAAAATAAAAAAAATAAATAAATAAATATTTGCATTTTCCGTGCGTGCCAAACACCAGGAAATATTTTAGCGAAAATCATTTTCCTGAAACCATTTTCCGACAGAAATCATTTTACATCGAAACAAACGGGTTTACATTTTTAATTCGGCCCTTTCAAAGAAGATTCCTAACTCCGCCATTGCTACGTGCTCTTTGCCACCTCATGGGAATGAGGGAAGATGAGATGGGTTTGCTATGTTTCGTGTTCTCTGTTTTTTTTTTTTTTCACTCAGTGAGGTTGGAGCATTTTTGTGCCCTGGCGGTCAAGATTGGGCATCAATATTTCCGGTCTAAAACTTCTCTCACTGCACAAAGAAAAGCCCTAAATTCGATATTTCTTCTCTGTTGGAAGAATCTCGTTAAGAAATGAAATGAAAAAATAGAATTTTTTTCCTTAAGAAGAAGCAAAGTAAAGAACATGAAATTGTTAAAGGAAAATAGCTCACCTTCTGCAATATCATGAACAATTGCCATTTTTATACACCTGAAATTTAAGATTGAATCACACTAAAAAAAAATAGAAAAAAAAAATCAAATAAAAAGCAGTCATCAATTTGAATGGAGAGAGAGAGAGAGTAAATGATCAAAAAATAAAGTAATTAACAGAAACCTTAACTTGATACGTAGGAAACCAGGAAATCCGGAGCAATAAAAGCCAACAAGATTTGGTCACCGAAGAACATAAATTGGCTAGAGTGAGCCTAGTCCATACAAAAGGACCCAATCATAACAGAGATGTGATGAAAAAATATCAATCATAAGTGAGATACCTACTGATGGGCACCCTATTTAATTACTTCGAATACTATATATAATATATATATATATATATATATATATAATATATATTATATATATAATATATATATATATATATAATATATATATTGAAGTGTACTCAATAATTAATTATAGGATATGTCTCTTGTGTACTTCTAATTATTATTTTATCTTTTTCAAATGCAATTTTCAAGAAATTCTTCTTTTTTTCGTTCTTTCACATTTGAAGTTTTGAACGTGTTTATCCATCAGTCACGTGGGCTAGGACTCTTTAAGTTGCTGTATTTCAATTGATGATTTGAAGAATCCTTTGCAGATTGTCTTTTCCTCTGTCCAGGTTTAGTTGCTTCTCTCGATCTATTTTCACGTGGGCGTGGCCTCCTCAATCTCCACTATTGTTGTCTTTTTCTAAATTGCCATCTCTCTTTTTATTCGATACAACGTCACGAAATTTTTTTTTTTTTTTTTTTTTTTTTTTATCCTCCGTTCTCTCTAGAGAGAGAACGTCTCCCTTCTCTCTAAGTAGAGATCGTCCGCCTCCTTGTGAGGTCTCTCCGCCACTTTCGGTGGCCCTGCAAGGGAGGAGGGCGGGATCTCTTCCCCTCCCTCCTCCTCCCCCGTTCCTCTTTCTTGTGTTTCTCCCGTTTCCTCCGGTAGTTTTTTGCTTAGTTTTTGTTTCCCTTTCCTTCAAGTCTTCACCGCTGCAGCTCCGCCCTCCATGGACCGGCGTCCCCATCTCGTCCGCAACCCCGCTCACCCACCGCCGGCCGCTTCTCGGATCAGTAGTGGTGGACAGATCCGGTTTTTTTCAAGACCAGATCTGCTAACCTCTGCCTGCTCCAGCCTCCAACGCGCCCCCTCCACCGGTCTCTAGGGCTTCTCCCCCTTCCAGCCGAGCTCCTCCGCCTCGCCATCCGCCACCAACGCACGTGCGACGCGCCGCGTCGCGACGCGCCCGGCGTCGTCTCCCGCCCGCGAGTGTCTCCCACGCGCCGGCGCGGATCTCCACTCACCGGCAGACGATGCGGCGCTGCGCCTCCTGCTGCTCCGCGACCGCCCGACCTCGCTTGCTGCTGTCTTTTGGTGTTTTTTATGCTGTTGTTTTTTGAGGGTTACTGTCACCTTGTATTTATTTGGTTTGTATTTATTGTGGAGACTTTGCAACCGGTGTGTGTTTCCCGGCATCAGTCATTTATTGGAATGCGGCTGTTCCTTCCCTCAGCTTCCACCTTCACGGTGGTTGCTGCCATCCTTTGGGCTCCTCACGGTGCCCCTTTGCCATTTAAAACCGCCTTGTGCGGCCCCTGGAGAGGCCCGGCTTGTTATTGGTCTTTTTGAGATCAGTAATGAACCATTGCCTACTGTTTAGTTCTGTCTGTATTTAGCCGATTTCATTTGGGCTTTGTTGTTTGGGGTGCCCACCCCATTGTGGTTGTTCGATCCCTTGTAACCCTTTTCCCATATTTGAATAGAAAAAAAAAAAAAAAAAAAAAAAAAAGGTCACGAAATTTTTTTAGTTCATTCACATTTGGGACAGGGAAACTTCATTGCTACTGTGGTGGTGGGACCCGTTCCCTTTTTTTCAAATCTAAAGTTGGTTGTTCGTATTTTTAGTGCGTTATATCATTTCAAAAAGTTCTTGGAGATCGAAGAGGCCACATGGTGGGACCCGTCCTTCGGCTTAGTGTTACGAGGGCCGGTGGTGATGTAGCGGAAGACTTGGTAAACAAATCAGAAGCGTCTGCGTCTTCTGACTAAAAGATAAAACAAGCCCGCAGGCTTAAAAGTAACAAACTCCGCAGAGTGTTTGAGAGAAATTCTCTAATTGATAAATATTCAATTGTGTGTTTTATTTACAATGTAAACTCACCTATAAATACTAGTAGAAAACTTGAAAAGAAAGTAAACCTAATCTTAGTAGAATAAGTAATCCTAGTTCTAGTAGAACAAGTAAACCTAATCCTAGAAAGGAAATAAATAAATACAAGTCTACAAAGGAAAGAAAAAAAGTAAATACAATCTTGAAAAGGAAATAAATAAAGTTTTAATAAAACTTTATTTATTTTTATTTTTAAGTAGAATCCTAATCTAAAATAGAAAATCAATAAATTGATTTTTCTGTCAACCGAATACGGTTGACAATCAGCAGTGATCGTGACAAGATCTTTCCTTCTATACTTCCACTGTCTGAATCTGAACAAAAATCTTCTTGAACGGCACTTTCCCAATATATTATTTGTTATTTTTTTTATTTTGGAATTTACCGTAAATATAGGTAAATTCTGTCCTACATCAGACACCCCCACTTGAAAAAAACTCGTCCTCGAGTTTTCTTTGTGATATGGCACACGCGGATCCTCTGGAGAAAAGTACTTGGAGAAATCTACGTAGATAGCATCAAGACATGTCTTTTCCCTCTTGTCTTCTTCCATAAAAATTTTCCCAACAATTTCTTTTTGAATATCATCTTCAACTTTACTATTTTCTTCAAAGGAATCGACATTGCTCTTTTCTTCTGTGGTGATCGTGATGAGTTGTGCCTGTGGTGGAGGAGGTGATGGATGTTTCTTAATTGGTGCAGTTGTTAGAACAAATGGTGGTGGCTGCACAAATTGTTCCTGTAACGGCAGCTCCACCAAATTAATAACCTCCACATTATTTTCACCGTAATTAATATTCTCTTCATAGGCGGGGTGCTTATTCGGAAATTCAGAATCATGGTTATGGACAGCTTCGACACAACCTCCATATTTGTTAACAAACGTGTCGATATTTTGCTTCATATCCTCCAAGATTTCCCACATTGATTGCAGTACTTGTTCTTGAAAGTGTGCTTGTTGTGATCGAGCCTTTGATCGCTTGATATATCGCTGGTAATCAATTCTTGAAACAAACTCTCTCTCACGAATGAATTCGTTAGAGTAGTTGTAATTGTAGTATGAATTGGCCATCGAATCCGGATAATGCCGGCTCGGATACCCCATGAATTCGACTTTTGAACGAGCCCCTCCCCTACAAGCGGCGTTGTTGAAGAGGTTTCTACCGTTGTTCAGGTAGCCATCAAACAGGATAACGCCTGCTCTGATACCAACTGACGTAGCGGAAGACTTGGTAAACAAATCAGAAGCGTCTGCGTCTTCTGACTAAAAGATAAAACAAGCCCGCAGGCTTAAAAGTAACAAACTCCGCAGAGTGTTTGAGAGAAATTCTCTAATTGATAAATATTCAATTGTGTGTTTTATTTACAATGTAAACTCACCTATAAATACTAGTAGAAAACTTGAAAAGAAAGTAAACCTAATCCTAGTAGAATAAGTAATCCTAGTTCTAGTAGAACAAGTAAACCTAATCCTAGAAAAGAAATAAATAAATACAAGTCTACAAAGGAAAGAAAAAAAGTAAATACAATCTTGAAAAGGAAATAAATAAAGTTTTAATAAAACTTTATTTATTTTTATTTTTAAGTAAAATCCTAATCTAAAATAGAAAATCAATAAATTGATTTTTCTGTCAACCGAATACGGTTGACAATCAGCAATGATCGTGACAAGATCTTTCCTTCTATACTTCCACTGTCTGAATCTGAACAAAAATCTTCTTGAACGACACTTTCCCAATATATTATTTGTTATTTTTCTTATTTTGAAATTTACCGTAAATATAGATAAATTATGTCCAACATCAGGTGGCGTGATCATTATCGTCACAAAGAACACCACACGGAATCCATCAGTTTTTGCTTCTTGTGTTTTTTGTAATCTGAAGTTGGTTGTTCATACTTGCACACAAAATTCAAAAGCTCACCCATCAATGACCACCTAATACTGTACTAATGACGACCCACCTGTCCCATAGATCGACAACCACGATAAATATTATATATATATTAATATAGTAACATATTCAAATCTATAAATTAGGCCATGTTCAGAGTTTTATAAATAAATACATGAAAACTCACTTTGCCCAACTTTTCCTTGTCCGGATCCCGGATCCCCCTTCCCCTTCCACTTCCGCCTGTGGTCATTTAAAAAAATAAAAAATAAAAAATACATGCATTTTCTTGATACGCGTTCATCTCTTTCTGTTCAATCTTCTAGACATATAAATTCCTATACAAAAGGAACCGCCACAAACAATGGAAAGCAGTTAGAATGGAATAGTAATTTTTGTTATGTAGTATGGTAAATTGAAATTCTATTAAAATTATTAAAATACCAAGAATATTTATTAAAAAAATAAAAACAATAATAACAAATTTTTTAAAAAAAGAAAACTAGAAAAAATCTTTGGTGGCCGGCCCTAAACTTCCTGAACAAATAGTTGGTTTATCATCTCATCCACTTCCACTGCAAAAGAAGTATTGAATGATGAGAGTTGGATTTCTAAATTGAATTATGCATGAGAGAGAGACTTATCAAAAAAAAAAGAGAAAAGAAAGAGAGAGATTTGAAGATGAAATAGGAGACAAAACATTCAAAAAGCAGGCAAACGTCAAACTCCCTAGCTGAACAGCATTAAAAATCATGTTGCAAATAAACGAGAAAAATGGTATGCTTATAGTTGCCTTGGGAAGGGATATAGGAAAATTTTGCCGACTATTATAAATTCCATAACAAATACATTGAAAATAAAACACCCTAAATTCAAGTTAAAAAAATACATGGCAGATCCCAACATGACTCCCTGACATGGGACAGATTAGCAAAACTTGCCTAGGTGTGTTTGTGATGAGCTTTAGGCCATCTCCAGTAGTGTAGTTAAATGGCTTATGATAGTCAAATTTGACTATTATGAACCATTTTTCTTTTCCAATAGAATAGTTAAATAGTTTTTTTTCTTCTAATATGAACAATAAATAAGTTAAGAGCATCTTTAGTAATAATATGCAAAATAGTTATTAAAAAAATACAACTTTCTACTTTAGTTAATTTTTTTTTTATTTCATCTCCAACAAATTTTTTATTCTCTTATTTATTTGCTTTTAAATATTATTTTTAATTTTTTTGTTATATTTTTTCTTATATTCAATTAAAAATAAAATATTAGATTTCATGCTTAGACGGAGTGACCTATGGTGAGACATGGTGGGACCCGTTCATTCGGCACACTGTTATGAGGGGGCGGAGGCGTGATTACTAAAAAATAATCTGTGTCATTTAATACTCGAGTGAGTTTTGTATCCGATTTCTCATGTGGGAGAGTTGTTGAATAGTTTCTTAATAGTTGATATCGATATTTTAGAGGTTCAATTAATGCTTATTCTCCAACATCTTTGATAATCTAAGATTTTAATTACTTGTCTTTAAAAGTAGTAATTAGAACAAGAAGAATCTCTAAGCGATCAAGTTCTTTCAATTGGTTATTAGAAAAAAAAAATTGAAAAAAAAAAGGTTCTTTCAAGATATCAATATATTATATGAACATCGCCTTCTAGGATAATCTTTTTTTCAATACTATTGCATTTACATAAAGAGTTATTTTAGTCTCATTGAGCCAAGAGTTTGTATGTCTAGACATATATATATATATATATTTCAGTTGTACGTCCAAGGTGGTTCCTCCCATTATTGTATTAACCAACTGTGGTTGTGATTCATGTCTGCCTAATTTGCTATCTTTCTCAGTCTCACGCTTTTTCTTTTTCTTTTTCTTTTTTCATCTTTATCAGCTTTGTACATCTAGTTCTGTTAGTCTCCCCTGTTATGTTTTTGCTCAGGAAAAAAAAAAAAAAGTTATACCATGAAGTGAATCTGTTCTACTAAATCACTAACATGATAATCTCACAAAGTATGTGATTCTATCGACGTCGTACATATGCAAGCATATCTTTTCCCTATATGCTGTACTAAAAGCACACTTTCCACCGGTTATTGCGTGGCACACAAAAGCAAGAATTGGTTCAATAGAAAAGAATATTGTAGTGATGCATGCGATGGAAAGATAAAGTTAAATGCCTTAAGACCACATTCCATTATCGTCACAAAGAACACCACACGGAATCCATCACTTTTTGCTTTTGTATTTTTTTAATCTAAAGTTGTTCATACTGGATTGGGCTTGCGTGCTATAGTTTTTGCTGTAAACTACAGCACGCAAGCTGTACGTAAATGAAATGTTAAGATGCATTTTAAAAATTTTGCAAAAATTTTGAACCTTTCATTTACCTACAGCTTGCGTGCAGTAGTAAAAATTACAGAACGCAAGTCTAATCCGTTCATACTTGCACACAAAATTCAAAAGCTCACCAATTAATGACCGCCTACTACTGTTCTAGTGGAATAGAGCCATCATTTGGATTTTGACTCACCTGTCACTATGAATTTCATTGTCGGTCCGGCAGCATAATAGGTGTTAAGAATGCGTCCATTTTCACATGTATTTTTTACCATGCTTTGGTTGTTTTGGCATTTGAAAGCGGTAGACATGTCACTCTCAATCAATCACTCATGTAGGTATTGGCCCCTTTAAGTTGTTTTTTATCTTTATTGCTTTTGATTGGTACAATTTGAAGACTCCTTTTTTCGACTTTTGCCCTTTATAAAAAGTATATTTTTTCGGTCCTTTTAAAATGACAACAAAAAAAATATAAAAATATGTGAGACATTTATTAATGCTATTTAAAAAATTTGTGAGACGTATTTATTATTAAAAAAAATATGTGTTTATCATATGTTAATGACAGATTTATTTTTATACACTAATTTGTATAAAAATTGATTTATAAAAAAATCCATACAAACCAATTCGTAGAAAATTTGTATCCTTTTTAAAAACAATAAAGAAAATATCTATTCACATCTTCTTCCATTATTATTTTTAGAAATATAATGCATAACGAAATAAAATATTTATGGTATGTCTTATGCACTGAAAATCAGACTTTATAACATTGTGATTTTTCTTCTCCCACATACCCGCAACCTAAATGCCTCTCACACAAAGAAAAAACTATCGAAAGAGATATCTTTCACACTATTTAAAGCTTTTTCCATACTATATTCACACAATCAGCCTTACGAAAATTGTCTTAATTTTTCACACTTTTGTGCAAAACATTTTTACACACTTCGCAGTCTTAGAGTAATACCTCATTTAATGTGTTTAGAAGTAATGATAACCCTAACTCCTCTTGGGCTGCCCATTGATGGGCGCCCTATTTAATTACTTCAATATGATTTTTTCTTTTTCTTTTTTAAGTGTACTCAATAATTGATTTTGAAGTGTACTCAACTTACAGAGCCTGGGCCCCTTTAAGTTGCTTTATCTCTATTGATGATTTGAAAACTCCTTTGTGGATGGCTGATTCCTTTATCCGATTTTAGTTGCTTTATCTCTCTATTTTCACGTGGGCGTGGGCCTCCTCTCCATTATTGTTGTCTTTTTTTAGATTGCCATCTCTCTTTTTTTTTTTTCAATCAAAGGAAATGTCTGCAAAATTTCTTTAGTTCATTCACATTTGGCTCCTTCCTTTGAGCATAAACTTTTAGATTGTAATGATTAATTTGCATGTGATCATCAACATTATGATAATTGATATGTATATGATCAATAAAGCCATATATAATATATGCAAAGAGCCAACATTGTAGCCTTTCAAAAATTAAAACCCGACTCATAATAGCAACCAATATTCTTCTGCTAGGCTCAATCCTAACCTCAATCTTTCTTCAATTCATCTTAATCAATTGAGATAAACCAAATTGAACATCATCCCAATAAGGAATAAGCTTGAAAAACATATTCAATTAATATAGTTCAATTCAACAAGAAATCATAAAATTGAAGTGGCTAAAGCTTGCATCTATTTTTTGGTATAGACATGTACAAAATAGAAAACAAAAATAGAACTTTGTGTCTTACATCAAAATTATGCTTGACGACTAGTTAGGTATGAGATTTTTTCACACTTACATAAAAATCCAAAGCTCGACCACCTAGTACTAGTAGAGCATGCACACCCAAACTGGCTGGGGGTAGTCGCGAGCCACCCCCTTAGCATAGGGTGGCAGCGAGCCACCCTCAATGACTTTGGGGGTGGCTGATGTGGTGGAGTGGCCACTCTTTAAGGTTGTCATTTTTTTTATTGGTTTTTTCTTTAATAAAAAAATCGTTTAGTTTAGTTTTTTTATTTTTTTAAATTTTAGTTTTTAAGAAATTAATGATATTATAGAAAGATAATCTGAAAAGTGACATTTTTGTCACGTATTGATAGTTTGATGGGGTAGTCACACTTGCCACTTTATGGGGCTTTATTGAAAACACTTGTTAGTTGATGAGGCTTTTTTTTTTTTTCCATAGAAAAAACGCAAACTATTTTTTTTTTTTAAAAAAACTATATATATAAAAAAATTAATTAATTAATTAATTTTTTTAAAAAAACACTACCACCCAATTGGCTAAATTTAAAATTAAAAAAATAAATAAATTTTTTTACTTTTTTTTTAAAAATAGAATTAAAGCAAGAAAGACTTTTATTTTTTCTCATCATTGGCCTCCCAAGGAGCTAATTAATGCTTTCTAAGAGCCTGAGAAGCAGCTTTTTTATTGATTTTTTTTAATGTAGAAAATTAAACTATTTTTTATTTTTATATTCAAATAAATTACATAATATATATATATTTTTTTATCATTTTTGATATATTATTTAAATTAAATGATTGCAGAAAAAGAGAGAAAAGAAAAAAATTACTTAAATATTTTTTTAAATAAATGTTAGAGGAAAAAAAAAAATTTTTTTATATTAAAATAGTATTAAGAAAAACAAAAATGGTATTCTAAATTTAGAGTACTACTTTTAATTTCCTTAGTGTACTATTTTAAGAAATGAAATAGAAGTTTAGAAAAGTGCTGCTAATGATTTAACAAATAATATCATTTTAAAAAATTCATTCACTGTTTGTATTTGTTATTCTATGTCAAGGCTTGCTTAGCGCTATCTTAATACTGATATGATAATATCTAAATTATTTAATTTAAAATAATTATTATTATTTAAGAAAATCTATGATAGAAACTCACTCTTAATTCCTCAATTCAAGCGTAAAATCAAAAATAGCGAGAGATGAGTGTTTTTGTAGTTCTTTGTAATTCTCTTTTATGTTCGTACGTTACCTTTCTCGTAAAATCTCACGCCTACAAACTTGGAGGATTATAAATTACCTCGTGAATCATGGCTGGTTATATAATTTTGTATATTCTATGATGTCTATTAGGCTATTAGCTGTATAGCAGTGGTAACTATTAAATATTGAAAGGTCAATAATGATCAAAAGATATATATTATTTGTGCGGGAAAAGAGAAGTAGAAAATTTAGAAAACAATCACCAGAACACTTTTTTTCCTTTTTTTTTTTTTGTTTTCCTCTTTCAGAACTTTGTGTAGACATCTTGACGCTGAGCGCATATTAATAAGTAGAATTTATGATGCAAACTCACCGGTAACAAAACACCAAAAAAAATAAATTGGCTATTTCGAGATAGTTGTATTTGTATTTGTAATTGTAATTATTATTATTGTTATTATTCTAAAAGAATAAGGAAATAATCTAAATTAGAGATATATTGCTTATTGAAAGATATTATATTCTTTATTTGACTTAAAACAATACTGGACAATATCAAATAATTACGATCACATCCATTTATGATGAAAATTTCTCACATCCATTTATGTAGAAAACTCCTACAAGCTTGTCTCTAAAAGTGACATGTATCCTTTAAGCATGTGAAAAACACATACTTTCTTATTAATGCTATTAAAAAAATATATAAGAAGTACATATTTTTTTCTCACATGCTAAGGACACATAATACTTTTAAAGGCTGACTTGTAAGAATTTCCTACAAACTAGGAAATTTTTGTCCATCAATTTATTAAATCCTAAACACAGTTACTACAGTTGAACAAAGATCATGAGGCTATACACTTGAATGAAAGAATCAAAGAAAATCTTGGAAACAAATGCTCTGATCCAATACGTGCTAGTTTTTTGATCTACGAGGAAGCATAAATAAATCAGAAAATATAAAATTGATTTGGACCATTAATTCAGAAAATATTCTCTCATAATTCCCTCTGTATCCAATTGTTGCCCGTTCTTAATACAATTTCTTCATAATCCATCTATCAATACCTTTTCATGCGTAAATTTATTAACCTCCAATTGTTGCTGATAAAAGTGCTATTGATACTCTCAAAATATTCTGCTTAAACACGTGGGTAATGCAGAGCAACGCAACCGTGAAAGATGGAATTAATATTTATTTGTTTTCTGCGCATTGAAACAAAAAACATTGTGATTTGGAAGGTCAATAAAATAAAAAAGAAATGCTTAGCCATATTCTTCAAACCATCTCTCACATATTCTTCTTAAAAAAAAAAAAAAATTTGAATGGGGAGGTGGTGGGGGAATGATGCCAAGCATCCTTTAAAAAAATAAAATAAAATTGAAAAAAGTCCACATGCCTCATTTAAATTACCATTCAATTTATAATATTTTTTCAAATTTCAATCGTGACAATATCCTTTTAAACTACTAAACAATTGTCAATATCTCTCTTAAGGATAAAATACCATTGATAAAAAAAAATAAAATTAAAAATAAAAGCATTTTTTTTAAAAAAAAAAAAAAAAACAACTAGTCATTTGGCAAATTTAAAATTAAAAAAATAGAAAATATTTTCTTTTTAAAAAAAAAAAAAAATACCCACCTTAATTGGACAAATTTAATTTTTTTTAAAAAAAGTATAAAGATTTTCGATTTTTTTAAATAAATAAATAGCACTCAATTGGACAAAAATAAAATTAAAAAAAAGTATAAGATTTTTTTTTTTTTTTAAATAATTTTTTTTGAATTTATAAGGGTATTTATGGCTTATTGAAAATTTGTAAGGTTATTTTTATTTTTTTTCTGGTATTAGAAAATATGGACATTGTTTGGTAATTTGAAAAAAAATATTACCATAATTAATTTTTTTTTAAAAAATATTATTAGTTTAAGGGAGTGTGTAGAGTTTAAGCAATAATTTTATCTTTTTCCTGGTGACCGTTGATTGAGGTTAGGATAAGAGGGTGGACAGGGAAACTTCGTTTTGCTATTGTGGTGTGGGATCCGTTCTCTTTTTTTTTTTAATCTAAAGTTGGTTGTTCGTATTTTTAGTCCGTTATATCATTCAAAAAAGCTCTTGGAGATCAAAGAGGCCACATGGTGGGACCCGTTTTCGGCTTAGTGTTATGAGGGGCCGGTGGCGGGACCACTTTCGTCACAAAGATGACCACACGGAATCCATCACTTCTTGCTTCTTGTGTTTTTTTGATACGCGTTCATCTCTTTCTGTTCAATCTTCTTCTAGATATATAATTCATATACAAAAGTAACTCATCCTGAAAATCCTCACTCAACCAACAGAAATTTTGCATTTCTCTTCCCTGCTGCCATCAAAACCCATTTATATATATGGCGAACTGCGACCCATTTCACTCGTTGGCAAAACCTAATTATGGATGAGATCATTAAGACCACTTTGGGCTTGATCAAGGATGCGTATTCTTCTGTCCATGGCGTGAAGAAATATGTAGAGAACCTGTCAAGTAAGCTCACTGCAATCAAAGCTGTGCTTGAAGATGCGGAGAAGAAGCAAGTGAACGATCCACAACTGAGAGATTGGCTCGGAAAGCTCAAGGAGGCAGCTCTTGATGCTGAAGACGTACTGGACACTTTTGCAGCAGAAGCTTATCATTGGAAAAAGCAAAAGCATAATGCGGTACGTAAAGCATCCGCTAATTATGGTACTGCACTTAAGATCAAGCATATTTCAAAAAGATTTGATAAAATTGCTGAAGAAAAACAAAAATTCCATCTCGAGAACATCAAAGTTCATGGTGGTAGCTCTGAGACCCCAATCTCCACGGGCTTTTTCGTGGACAAGGCAGAAGTAGTTGGTCGGGGAGCTGATAAAGAAAAGATAACAGGTATGCTGCTATCAAATAAACTCGATATAGAAGGCGACGTTTCTGTGATTCCAATCATAGGGATGGGAGGCCTGGGCAAAACCACTCTTGCTCAACTTGTCTTCAACGACGAGAGGGTAAGTGCCCATTTCCAGTCAACAATGTGGGTCTGCGTCACAGCTGAGTTTCACCTCGAGAGGATTCTTAGAGAAATGATACAATTTCTTTCTAAGGATATGAAATTGGATGACAGCTCCACAAGCGTCCTACAGTCCCGGGTTCTGGAATTATTGGAAGGAAAACGTTTCTTACTTGTTCTAGATGATGTCTGGACCGAGGATATCTCAAAATGGGATTCCCTGCGAGTTCTCTTGAAACAGGGTGCAAAGGAAAGCAGAGTTTTGGTAACCGCTCGGAATACCAGTGTTGGGGATGTTGTAGGCACTCAACCTTCCTATCGTTTGCAATATTTGCCGGCAGATGAATGCTGGTCCTTGTTTGCAAAGATTGTATTTGGGAATATTGGCACTACTTTATCCCGCGAAACGCGGAAAGAGTTGGAAGATATTGGTCAAGAAATCGTTAGAAAGTGCCAAGGTCTCCCATTGGCAGTCAAGGCCATGGGAGGTATCTTGCGCGGTCAAACTGATGTAAGCAAATGGCAGCAAATTCAAAGTAATGAAATATGGGAAATAGAAGACAAGAACCCTGAAGCTGACAAGCTCAAAGTTATGGCTGTTCTAAAATTGAGCTATGACCACCTACCTGCTTATGTAAGGCCTTGTTTTGAGTACTGCTCCTTATTTCCTAAATCCCATAAGTTCAAAAAGGACAAATTGATCAAACTCTGGATAGCGCAAGGATTTATTCAATCCAGGGGACGTGATACGATGGAGGAGGCTGGAATTGCATATTTTAGTGAGCTTTTAATAAGATCCTTGTTTCAACCTTCAAGGTCTTATTTCGACGAGGAGGTATTCCTCATGCACGATCTTATCCATGACTTGGCACTATCAATTTCAAGCCCCAATTGTTGTATGGTGAAGGACATCGAGTCAGGCAAGTTGTCTGAACAATCTCGTCACGTGTCCTTGCTCGTTGAAGATGTCGAGAAGCCCATGTTGGAGATTGTCAATAGTGCTCCGAAGTTGCGCTCACTTCTACTTCTAGACCCAACTGAAGAGTTTAATTATTCAATTAAACTCGGTCAAGCCCTTGACAAAGTGTTTCGTACATTGAAATACTTACGCGGGTTGGATCTTAATTCAAGCCCGATCGAGGAAGTGCCTGACTCAATTCAAGAGTTGAAGCTGTTGCGCTACCTCAACCTCTCTTATACAGAAATCAGTGTTCTCCCCGACTCAATTTGCAATCTCTTCAATTTGCAAACATTAAAACTCTTGGAGTGCCATCGGCTTTCTAGTTTGCCCAAGGACCTGGGGAATTTGGATAATCTTCGACATCTTGAGCTCGATTATAGCTTCTGGTCGCACAAGTTCTCCATGTTTCCACCAAGGATGGGGAACTTAACCAGTCTGCAAAATTTGCCCGTATTTCAGGTTGGCCGCGAGAATGGATATGGAATTGAGCAATTGGGGAATATGGCGCATCTTTCAGGAACATTGCGTATCTCAAAGCTAGAGAACGCAGTTAATGCAGGAGACGCCAAGTTGAATGAGAAGAAGAACCTTCATGAGTTGGTGTTTGAATGGAGTCACAAAGATGATGTCAATACACAAGATCAAGCAATGATTGAAAACAGTGTACTCGAAGATCTACAACCTCACTCAAACCTCAAAAAGCTCGAAATTAGATGTTTTATGGGCAATGAATTTCCTGCTTGGATGAAAGAAGGGCGGCTCCAAAATCTAGTCAGTCTTACCTTGTATGGTTGCATAAAATGCAAAACCCTCGCTCTAGGTGGTCAGTTACCCAAGCTTCGAGAGCTCTACATCGAAGGTATGCGGGAGTTAGAGAAATGGACGGAGGTTGAATGCAATTCCCTTGACCGGCTAACGGTTAGAAACTGTCCCCAGCTAAGGGAGTTGCCTATCATCTTTCCAAATTTACTAAAGTTGGAGATCAAGAGCTGTGATTCCTTAAGGGCTCTTCCCGAGGATGGGCTTCCCAGCTCTCTTGAACATTTGCAAATCAAAAAATGCCCCCTTCCGAAGTCCATAGGCCCCAAGGAGATACTGAAGAACCTCCCTTCACTCCGTGAACTTTACATTGAGGACTGCCCCATGCTCCAGTCCTTGCCCGAGGATGGGCTTCCCAACTCTCTTCATGTTTGCAAATCCAAAAATGCCCTTCTGAAGTCCATAGGCCCAAGGAGGTACTGAAGAACCTCCCTTCACTCCATGAACTTTCCATTGGGGACTGCCCTATGCTCCAGTCCTTGCCCGAGGATGGGCTTCCCACCTCTCTTACAGATTTGCAAATCAAAAAATGCCCCTTCTGAAGTCCATAGGCCTCAAGGAGATACTGAAGAACCTCCCTTCACTCTGGAAACTTCAAATTGAGGACTGTCCCATGCTCCAGTCCTTGCCCGAGGATGGGCTTCCCACCTCTCTTGAACTATTGGAAATCCAAAATGCCCCCTTCTGAAGTCCATAGGCCCCAAGGAGATACTGAAGAACCTCCCTTCACTCCGTAGCCTTTCCATTAGGATTGCCTTATGCTCCAGTCCTTGACTGAGGATGGGCTTCCCAGCTCTCTTAAAAGTTTGAAATTCAAAAATGCCCCCTTTTGAAAGTCCATAGGTCCCAAGAACTGAAGAACCTCCCTTCACTCTATATCCTTTCCATTATGGGTGCCCTATGCTCCAGTCCTTGCCCGAGGATGGGCTTTCCCCTCTCTTATATCTTTGCAAATCTAAAAATGCCCCCTGTTAACGGAGCGATGCCAAAAAGGGAGGGTGGAGGAGGTCCAAATTGGCCGAAAATTGCGCACATTCGTAACTGACATTGATTAATTACCATATAGTTGCCCCTCAACATCAGGAGCAAACCGGCCATATGCGGTAGAGGTTAGTACCTTCTACTTTAGCTAATTACTGGCACTAGTACCATACATTCTAATCTAATATATATGCCAACTATGAAGCCTTTGAAATACAACATCAATCATGACTATATAGAACGATTAACATGCACTGCTCATTTTTGCATATGTAGCTTCTTTAACTTCATTGGAAGAATAAATGATGAAGAAGCGGCAACAGATCTTAAACAAAGCAGAGTCTAAAGAAATAATATTCCTTTAGAAGCACAAAGGAAGGTCAGTTACTCAATCTCTTTTCTAATCAATATGTGTCTCCCATTTGATGATGTGCAATAATCCATGCATATTTTTTTAAGAGTAAATTAAGACCATGTTTAGTATAATAACAGTAATTACAACAGAAAAGGAGGAGAAGAAGATGGCAGAAGTATATATATATATATATATATATATATGAACACCAAGTCAAACTTTAAATATGCAGGTTACTTTGCTTCTCAAATTAGAAGCAATTACTTTGTCAAACCTTAAACTTTTCTGATTTTATGTTTTTCCTAAGCAATATTTCATTACCATGGGGCCATTAACGGGTGTAAGGAAATAAGGACCGTAAACAATCACACTCACAAATGCAATAATATAAATAAATGTATATCAAATTAAAATTACTGCACTGATAATAACTTCAACCACCGTAAGCAATAATCAGCCTAATATCTCTTTAAAGCCCCTTCTAGTTTCTCACATTTACATCAAACCTTTTCGAACTAATACTACAACCTCCGAATCTCTCTCTCACAATTTGTTGTCGAATCTACTTTGAATCCTCTTCACTTGAGTAAGCATTTCTATTCTCCGTTTCTATTTTTCTTTTTGGGTCATTTTTATTTCAAATCCATTTGACCCAGACTTCCTCTAAACCTAAGCATATGAAATTTACACTCCCAAGTGTGTGTATGTGTGCGTGTGTTTTTTTTTTGGCTATTTGTTTATGAAATTTGATTGCTTTAAATCTTGGGCAATTTACAGAAAAAGTTGATTTAGGGCATTATTCAGGCTTGGAAATCAACCTCTTCTCTTATTTAATTGCTTAGACTCCTCCCCCTCTGGGTATTAGCAAGATCAATCTTGATGTGGCTATCAGGTCCTTCTTTGCTATGGCTGCCATTGTAAATCAGAACGGGGTGCCCACTCTATGTGGCATCTAAACCCTATCCCACTTGCCTTCCCAATATGGGTGAAGCTTATCCTGCTCAGCTCGTTGTTGAATCAAGCTCTGTTCTCAAGCTAGAAAATATAATTTTTTAGGACGACTCCCTCACAGCCATTCTAGCTCCACTACCGCCACCATTTCCTGAACTTAACTTCTACATTCCATTTGCTGAAATGATTTCTCACCTTCTTGGAACAATGAATGATAAGGTCTACACCATCCATTACTAGATTCCTCATGTCTCCAACATTGTATTTTTTGTCCTCCTTTTATGTTCAGACTTTGCGAGCTCAACAAACTGATGCCACACTTTCTCCACTACACAATTTGTTTCTATCAAACTTTGTAAGCACTTTTCCCCTAGAGACTATTGAAATTCTTGGACCTTTGGTCCCTTTGTTTAGGTCTATCTAAACATAAGACTTTGTAAGCAAGTCCTTCTCATGATTGATCAATTCATTTATCTTATTTGCTATCAACTGTCAGATGTTGCTGACAACCCCCCACAAAGTATTCTAATTATAAACAGCTATGAAAAATATTTGGTATTTCTTGCCCTCCAGAGGCCGACACAATGCGAGTGCATTTTGCAGGCTTAGAACATCTGTTGGATTCTGACACTGCGCTACCGTCACCAATCGACTATTGTCCCGCTTTGCGGCCTACATTAGGAATCATGGTGATTGTTTTCCTACTATTTGGAGCATGTTAAATATCAGCCTCTTGTTTCTACTCAGTTTATCACTCTTCGCTCCAAACTCAACGTTCGACCCTCACCAATGAGTTTGAAGGGGCGTGTTAAAGATACAACTCACATCAGCAATATTGGCATGCATCTCAATGAAGACACTGAAGATCCATTCATAGTTGAAGATAATAATAATTAGATAGTTCAAAAGATCTCACAATAAATTAAATACAAAACGTTAGAAGATTTATAATTAGATTAAAGTCAATAGTTATAACCACTCATAATTGTAGTAGAAGTTGTATAGTAGGTATAAATATCAATACAATGATCCCACAATATTTATGGGGAGAAATATGTAATACTCAAATCTTACACACCTTGGGCCTTCACCATTTCTATTTGAGATTAGAGAGATTAAGCTGATATTTTATTTTCTTTCCTTTTTCGTTTTCAATAATTATGCAGAAGAAATGGGCTGATGAGAAGACTGACCATATTTGCAAGGTCAATCCATACATGTGCTGGTGATCACTAACATTGGAAAATTGTCTAGGAAACAAGGTGAGGTCATGAACTTTTGTATGTGCACATCACTCTTCTCTGGTGTCATCTTTGCTGTAATTAATTCTAATTCTTCTATTAACTTGTAGTGACGAAAACATTGAAGTACTAAAACTTTTGACTCTTCGTTGGCTCACGCTAGAAGTTGTCTATGAAATTGTGCTTGTAGTCAAGTTGACAAATGCGTCTTATAGGTGGGAACTCCCTATCAAGCTTACACTTACACTCCCAGATGGAAGGGTTCAAAAACGCACAGTTAGCCTTATGGAGAAGCCTAGAAGACAATGGAAAGAGCTCAATGTCGGCAACTTCCAGAGCAAGAATGGAGAATCGAGAGAAGTGGGCTTCGCTTTTTTATTCAGTGGAAATTCGGACTCCTAGTTAAAGGAGCCGTCTTTAGGCCAAAATAGATCACGACTCTGTGATCACTAATCAAATAAAAGAAACATATAATGCAAAAATGTTCCTTGTTTTTAATAGTTATTAAAGGAGCCGTCTTTAGGTCTTGCCATATATTGGCTGTATTGGATTCTTTGTTTGTTCATTATTAAGTGCTTCGTGGAAGTGACTGTATGGCTGGCTGTATGTAAGATTAAATTCCAAACAATAAGATTAGCATTTTTCATAAGATTATATCCAGATAGAAATGAAATGAAGATGCCTACAACCATAATGTTTTTGGAATATGTTACTAAATAGCTTATTAGCATGATTTAAAAAACCGTTTTATGCAAATTATTAAGGTGAATGGTTGATATATAATTAAAGAGATGAAGCCCTTATTAAGGGGACCATGTCATTTTTTTGACCTATTTCTTACTATTTGCTTGTAGTTTTCACACTGCAATTTTTCGTTTTAAGTCTATTGTTGGAGAGCTCACCAATTTTCTGTGTTTTAATCCTTGTAACCTTTTTCTCAATTTGATTAAAAAAAAAAAATTAAAGAGATGAAGCATGGACGACCAAAAACTCTTTAACCAAGAATTTTACTTAATTGACTCTCATTGTTTGGGTATTTAAAATGTATTGCTCTTACCCTAATGATAAATTAATGTAGGCATCATTACTTTGGATTTTATGAACATTTAGTTGGTTTTGAGAGGGGGAAAAAATGGTAGTTAGGTAAAAAAATGTTAGCTAGGGCGGTAAACGAAAAGAGTCGCTCATAAACACACTCAAGTTAAATTCTGATAAACTCGACTTGTCTCTTCATTTCATTTGATTATATGGCCTCCACTCCGTTGGACACACATTCCTAAGCCATTGAGAATAACGAGATGTTAGGATATAATAAATACAGCTTCCTTTTAAGCCTTGTGTGCCTATCCTTTTCTATTAAGCTGAGTTCACCTAGCCTACAAGACTTTATTGAAAATGAGCCTACCTAATTCGGTTAATTGACTCACTCTGAATGGGTTCAGTCGGCCTAGAGAGATTTATTGAGAATGAATTTGCCTGGGCCGATTAACGGACTTAAGAAACCCACTCCATGAGAACTTGTTATATATTTAGTACACCGATGTCAAACCCTTCAATTCTACGTATAGACATGTAAATTTAGAACGTGATGAAAGTAATTTTAAAACTATTCTTAGAAGAAAAGCATTGTTAAACCTCAAAACAAGTAGGACATTGTACTTTTAGTATGAATGCAAGTCAAACTCATGAGTGACATGATAGAGTTCCAATCACGTATAACGTGTAGATGTTTTCAACAAGTCTAAAGACATGCGATGGAGTAAAGTCCTAGTTTTATTTGTTTTTCTATTCATCTTCTTAGTAGTTGTTGAAGTGTTATTATTATCTTTATCTTCAGTTGTCTATTAAGTGTTGCACCCATAGTCTAAGTCTAAATCTAACTACGTGTTATGTCCATAGTCCAAGTCAAAGTCTAAGTCTTTTCTTTATGTCTTATATTTGTAGAACAAGTAGTATAAATATGGGACCGGTGTAAGGCATGCATAGAGAATAGAGAATTATTAAGCAAACACTTATCTTGTGATTTGTTTTCAGCCCTAATTGGATTAACTTGTGGTCTCTCCTACCTAAAAGAAGCTAGTGTGTTCTCTCCTACCTGAAATGAGTTTATATTATCAATATATTTCTGTTATTAGATGTGGGGTTCTATCATAGTCATATTATAATCAAAGCCAAAAATTAATGTAATCAAGTGGGCAAAAGGTAAAATCATTTTTGGTTCTATTCCTATTCACCTACTCCCAATAGGCTGCTAACTGTTATATATAATAATAATAAAAACCTAAAGGCCATATGTCCTCCCACGAGTAGACGGTAGATTTACAGGGGATTAAGAACTAACAGTACCAAAAAAAAAAAAGGAGTGGGGGGGGGGGGGGGGGCAGTTTACGACGCTTATTTTACAACGCTCGGATGCCTATAAGCGTTGTAAAATTGTTTACAACGCTTTATTAACAACGCTTGATCGGCGATGAAAATCCTAGTGTTGAGAAATTATATTCACAACGTTTATAAGCTAAATGTTGCTATTTAACGGTGGCTATATTTAAGCATTGTAAAATATTTACGACACGTACGTGTGTAAGCATTGTAAACAATTTACATCGCTTACGTGTGTAAGCGTTATAAACAATTTACGATGCTTACATGGTTAACCGATGTAATGTTTTTACAACACTTACAAATAAGCGTTGTAAATTTTAACTCATGATAATTTTCTTTAAAAAAAAAATTGTTAAACCTGATAGACACAATTCAATAACATAACAGTCACGATTACATAATTAATGTTCAACATAAATGATAAATTAAAATTGTATCATTGTTTCATTAACAATAACAAAACTCCTAACAACAAATTCCAACTTGAAGCCCCATAAACAAAATGTTTTGTTGGCATAAATGTCACACTTAGTCCTGAAATTACACTAAACAAAATATTGTACACAAGATGCAAAATTTGCGGAAGGCAACTTAATGGAAACATTGGTAACATAGTGGCCTTCATTTGTTGGAGTTTTGAACCCTTGAAAATATGACCCAAGTGCCCACCACAAGCTATGCATGTAATTTCAGTTCTCCTCCAGCCGCGGTCTGGCTGCAAAATTGTTCTATGAATGATCAATTTCCCTGAAAAATGTTGTATAGCAACGAAAACAACAACAATAATTAAGGAATAGACTCACACAGCGAGTTCTAGCTCTATGGAAATTCCAACAACCATTATGCTTTATAAACTTCCTAATCATATTTTTGTTATCTAGTGTAACCTCAAACAACATGTAACTTAACTCATTTCACAAAAGTAGTAGGCATATATAACCAACATTACAAAAACAACCTTGTAACTTAATTTATCTCAACAAATTAGCTAGTATAACTCAATCAAAACCAGGATTGCAACTAGTTTAAGACATTTTCTTCTTAAACCTATGTCTCTTTTCTTCCTACCCTGAAAAAGCTTCTCCTCCTTTTCCTTCCAATCTCCTACGTTTCCAAGTATTCAGCAAGGAATAAACTAGAAAAAAGTTTCGTGTCTCCATCACCTCATAATAAATATGTTTTCGTGTTTATGCGTGAGATAAGATGTCTCATAATGAGTATGTTTATCTTGTACAACATAATGATGAAAGACTTGTATAACACAACTATGAGAATGCATGAGCAAAACACCAACTCTTTTCACTACAATACCAAATTCTCATTCGCAACAGCAACAACACCACAATTCAACTAGTTAGGGATGAAAGATTGTTAAAGTAAACAAACTATAACAGAACATTACACAATACATAACCACACAATTAAGATTGAACTCACGGTAGATTAAGGGTAGTTCAATGAACCCTAACACCTCCCAAAAATGTCAACTACAAGAGCTGAATAATAATTAACTTCTCATATATTTTATTAATTAGTTACAAACATATATTTACCTTCAAAAATGTCAAGATTTGTGTATGTTCTGCTATGCGTCATCGGCGTGTGCATCATCTTGGGACGTGCCCATATGTTCACCTACATAACATCGTCACAAATATTAGCTGCAAATTTCATTAGCACACTACAGTAATGTTCTATGGTTGATGGGAAAGATGCATACATGCTTGGCTAGTTAAAAGCTTTGACATTGGGCAATTACATTAGTGCATTCTTTTTGTACAACTTGATAGGGCACCATCAACAGCATTTAAAGGAGGAAAGTAATTATTATGTCTAGTTCAATCCATCATTCAAACGAAACAATTGTAAGAACAACAAAGAAAAGTTGAAAATCTCACTTTGTTTCTAAGGGATTTAACCAATATTTGTCATGTTCATATTTAGGGTCATCCAAATTGTCAGCAATTCCGTATGAAAAATGAGCATCTCGACGTGCCATCAACTTGGGGGCAATATATCAAAGCAGATCCAGCTGTGTAAACTTTGTAATCTGCAACAGCTTTGACACCCTCAATACCCATTTCATGTTACTCTGTCCATACATCAATCACACTTGGTTGCATTTGTAAGGTTATTGCCCTGGGCAGCACCCTGTTGGTCAATGAGCAATTAAGTACATAAAACTCCAAGCAATACACTTCACACAAATAATAATTACTAGTGCAGGTAGCAAATGCCTCAAACCAGTGAGTATCTCAGAAACAAATCTGGGATAATTTAGCTAGTAAGTGTAGAAAATGTAGTTCAGACATAAAACTAAGCTTTGATTACAGGATATCAGCCATTATTAGAGTGCAAAAGATGGCACTCTGCCCTTCATATGATTGGTTGTGCATTTTAGCAAGTAATATATGACAACTTGTACAGGCTTGCATTTGATATAAGAAAAACAAAGAATCATGCTTCCACACAAAATCTGAGGGGGAAAAAAAAATTGCAGCACTTTTGTTTTTGCATAATCTTGCAAAGCAGTAGCATTGAGACCAGAATCACCACCATGAAAAAAGCAAGAAACCCTCCCACTATATCTACAATGGGACTAGTAGCTTTGCATACAGACTGACTAAAAATACTATATAAATTAAATGTTACCCTATGAGCCATGAATTATATTATGGCTCATCAATCAGATTTTTGAAATAACAGTTCAAGAAATAGTTAACCCTTTTCTCGCTACTAGTTGATCTCCAGACATGCTCGTCTTGTTCCATCAACCAAGTTATCTTCTTCTTGATTCTTGTTTGTGAAATTGATTAAAGAAAAAATTGTTGTTACGTATTCCTCTAATTCCTGTGTAATAAACTACTACAATATGATATTTTTTTTACTTATCTATATTTTATCTTTAGTTTTCTTTTTCCCTTTTTATTAAAAATCCTTTTCTTTTCCATCAGATGTATAAAGTCAAAAGTATAACCATTCGCAGGTTAAAGAAAGAAATACACTTTGAATAGTTTGTACTTTCACAAACAGAAACACACATGTGCACACACACACACAAACACAGACACATATGATCTATTTACTATCAGTGAAATGGGCTTTAACTTGAGAGTAGCCAAACAGAAATTCAGAACATTACCCTGAAATCCACTATCTCAATCTCGTAGGAAGGAATCTCAGCAAAATCTTTCCCAAATGATATTATCCTCCCATACTTTACCTTCCCATTCCTATTTTGGTCTGCAGTGTAGGTATCATTATTCTTGAGCTTCTTTGCACTACAGTTAAAGTACCCTTCAGGTAACCAATCAAGGCCACCCTAGATAGTATCCCCACCTTTTGGTATCATTGACAAGGTTGAATCCCATGTACGGGTCATCCGCATCATATGTTGTAGAGTTTGAAGACCAAAAACATCTTTATCCAAAACACCTGGTGCGAAAACCCTATTTAAGGATTATTAGTTCATCAATTAACCAAAACAGATATGAAAACATGCATGGATGTTTGGTGTCCAGAAGTAAATTTAGGTGTTCAAGTAAATGATAGTTTGAACAGAGTTTACCCAAAGATGCATACGCATTCTTGGAGAGTATGATGGCATTATTTTGAACTAGGAAGTAAAATCATAAACAACAAAAATCCTAAGCATCAGATAAACAACATTTTGAGTATATGAACAAGGATTCCTCGAGAAAGTACACTGTAAATCAAAGACTACAAGAAGAAAATTCTTGAACTCCTTCGTCTTCTTTTGAACTTCTTGATTGTGTGAATTTTATATTGCAAAATTTATTCTTGTACATCAAAAAAGGTTATGAGAAGCTCAATGAAACAGAACATTCGGACATTTTTGCTTTGCAGTAATCCCTATGGCATACATTAAGAATTGCATGGAAATGGAATGATTCCCTTTGTTCTCTTAGCATTGACAGCATAGACCCATCAGCTAGATTGAAGTCATCATGAAAACTTCATCCAGCAGGACCAAAACTAAATTCATACTAAAAGAAATTGATGCACTAGATTTCCTTGAAATGATCCTGTAAATGCTACAAAACATTCTTTTCCACTGCAGTGATTCTAAAATTGAGGTGATTAAGACAAGAAATGACAAGATAATGACCTAGTCCTACTCAAATCATACTAGTTGAGATATAAACCTGGCAATAGCTATATCCTTGGCTTCAATAGAGAAAAGCCCTGCGACTGCTTTTGGAACACCTAGAAAGGGTGCACCAATGTTCATAACCACTTTTATATGCTTAGCGCACCAATTCGACCCACCACCACCGCCCATTGGAGCTGGTACCTCAACCCATTTCATGAAATGCAGAAAGTACAAAGCACCCATTGAATGTGGTATAACAACCACCTTGTTCCCACCATTTGTAGCTACCAAGAGTTCTATATTACATTTTATCCTGCTTAGAGTTTGGTCTTGGACCTGATCAATAATCCAATTTGGCGGAAAATGACAAACTGATTTGAGATAGTAACATATGCTATACTACAAGTTAATAACAGAAACTTTGGCCAAACAGTGAAGTAATGAAATTTCACCAATGCAAGATGAGTTGGTGAACTAACTCTAGGAAAATTAATTCCTAATTGAAAATTATACCTCTGTATTTTGAAATGATAATCTCCAATCATATACAGCCATATATATATCAAGAGTGAAAAAGAGCCACCTTGAACCTTTTTCCCCCTTCCCCTTTATATCTAAGAAAAATATATATATATATACAGCCATATACATAGTTTTCTCCTTATATCCAATACGAGCCAATTTGGCAATTAAGACTGCCTAGACAAAATAACCTGGTGCAAAGTAATCAACTGCCACAACTCCAGATACAGGACTGACCCTTATACCAGAACGGTCCAGTCCAGTTTCATTATCCAGCAACATGTGCTCAGCCCAGCATAATGGTCTGCAGAGAATATATAGAAACAAGGAGGGAAACACCCCTTTAAATAGTGAATTCCTCCACCAATCATTGCATAATTCAGTAACAAATTGGGAGCTAACTCTCACAAACAGTAAGCATCTAGGCAAATATGGCATGATCAAATAATCCTACACGCTAATAATAATCAAAAATAGAAACATATGGTCAATTTAACATATATAACAAGAATAAAGCAATATAAGGTGTAGTGAGTGTACATTCATTTATCTTCAATTAATTTTTTGGGCTTCGCCAAAAAAGATTTCATTTCTAATTAAATATTAAAAGTATAAATTAAATTAACAGGTACACAGGGAGGATTATGGTTAATTGATCATGAAACTATACCCACTCAAACCCTATTTTTAAAGGATACAATATTTTGCCTACAAAATCTCTCATATAATGCATCTCCTATGTGTCAGAGAAGCAGGGTCCAAACCACCAGTTAGGTACCGAAAGATATTGCTCTTAAGTCAATTTTTTATATGGATACAAGAAACCTATTAATTATGTGGAACAATGCATGCCTATATCAGAAAGTATGAAAGAGGGTGGAAGTAAAGAATTCACAAGTCCTGAGTGTTGATAATAAATCCAACTCCAGCAGAAAGATCATGAAATATTCAATATCCAAGTCCAACTCGCCTGGCATTCAGTCCTAGGCGTAATTTCCAGGTTTCCAGCGTACATTTATCCAATAAACCAAAAATAAATTTCTCAAAAAAAAAAGAAAAAGAACGACAAGGTTTGCTTCGGCATAAATTCAAGCTCTAATCACAACATATTTCCAAGAAAATCCACACTTGATAAGCTCAGTGAGTCCAATTATAAGTTTAAACACCACATAAGAAAAGGAACAAAAGTATTGAAGAAAAGCAAGCTTTAATCACAAAATTTCACATATTCTTAAGCTTAACGAGTTCGATCACGTTCGATTAATCAAGCTAATGATGGAGGACGAGAATATCGGTTACCGATCGGACTCTGGAGTGAGTGAACGGCGAGCCGCGCCGACCTTCGCGGCGTACGGTATGGGGTAAATGAAGGCCTCATCGATGTCGGAGCGAGATTGGGAGTCGAGGAAGCCGATGAGGCGGAGGCCAAGGACCTGAGCCGCAGAGGGTTGGGCACAAAATATTGAAGGCAGATTCAAGGCACGGGTTGTGTTCAGGAGGAAGAATCACAGCAAGGGAGAGAGAGAGAGAGAAGATATGCGCGGGAGACAGAAGATAGGCGCAGATTCAAGCACGGGTTATATTATTACATCATTTAATAATATAAACGATGTTAGAACATGTTTAACATCGTTTAAAATTCTAAGCGTTGTAAATTGTTTTCACCGTTTCACCCAAAGATGACAAATTTACATCATTTAGCTCAAACGATTATAATTTTACATCGCTCTGAATTAAATTTTTTTAAAAGAGAGAGAGAGAGAGAGAGAGAGAGAGAGAGAGAGTTTTATGACGCTTATTTTAACAACGTTTATATTAAACGTTGTTAAATTATATCTATCTTTTTTTTATTTTTTTATTTTTTTTAAGTGTAAAAGTGTAAAAGTATGCGCGTAAATCATGATATACTCTACACTAGATTAAATGAAAATCTTTTTGGTAAATTATTTATTTAGACATGGTCAAAAACTTGTTATTTTTGTCTAAGAAAAAAGAGATTAAACTTCAAATCCCATTTGGTATAATCACATTTGCAATTGAAACAGAGAGATGAGACTAGATGGATCACAACTTGTAACAGTCAACAGGGTTTGAATATCAAACAGGCAGATGACAAATGAGTTGCAATGTCCCTAAAGGGAGATAATGCTTTCTAAGAGGCTGCAAATGTGCTCAAATTAAAATCCAAACTCTTCTTGGATACAAATTATACTATGAAAAATGTGTTTCTATAGTGAATTATTTACATATGCGCTCATTTCTCTGTCTAAATTTATTTAATATGCATGTTTGCCCAACACTTTTCTCATCCAAATTGGAGCTGTTGCCCACACATTTAAAAAAGAAAAAAAAAGAGGTACTATCCAACGCCTTCCAGCTAGACTAGTCTTAGTCATCACCCCGCATACATAATATATTGTAACCCATGATTTGATTTTAAAACCGAGTAAACCTTGGCTCATGGCATGTGTGTACTTCACATCACGAATAGGATGTTTTGTGTATTGAGATGCTGAAGAACTGTAAAAGATGGCAAGTCTTGCAAGATCAAATCGCACATTTTATCATCCCTAGATGCAAGCAACCTATTTTGATTTTCTATGTCTATAATCACTGATAGGAGAATATGCAAGGGATATACAAATGCCTCGATTATCCGTTTAAGGAACCAAAAATGGGCTTCACAAAAATCCATTGCAAAAATGTTAGAACAGACCATCACATAGTACTGATATAAACCAACTTTAAGACTAATACGATAATACACTAAATGGCCTTCATCAGTAGTCCTGAAGTATTAAATGATACATTAATATTTATATTATAGGAATTTTGGTGTTACTTCATCAGGATCAACGAGTTTAGTTTCTATTATCCATTTATATCATGCTCTTCTATATTTAGCTTTTAAATTTTTTTTGGCTAAAAAAAAAGGTGTTTTAAATTTTTATGAAAAGCGGTTACCGGTTAATAAACGGTTTTCAATAACCATATAACCGTCGGTTACGGTTAACCCCTAACCGGCCTAGCGCATTATAAGAATTTTGGTCTTTAGCAATGACAAAAAATCGTCGCTGAAAGTCTAAACGTCATCACAAATGACTTTAACAACAGTTCATCACTATTAAGTCGTCGTTGTTGCTTCGTCATAAAAGGTATTACGACAACTTTTATGTCGTCATTGATATTTTCTATCAACGACGACTTTTTGTCGTTGAAAATAATATTAAAGATCGTCAAGAAAAATATAAGGACATGTCATTACTAATAATTAATTATCTTCGACGACTTATACAGTCATCGTAGATAACAAGTCATCTGCGACGACTTAGGTAGTCGTCGCGAATAATAAGTCATCTACAATAACTTATAAGTCGTCGAGAATAACTTTGTATGATTTTTTTTTTAAAAAAAAAATCCATTCTATCTATATTATTGTCAATTGCAAATAATTTTGTTTCGGATAGTTCACTAAAAATGCTCTAGAGCTGGGAGTATGGAAGGATTCACTTTGCATATTAAGCATAAAAAATTAGCCCAACCATAGAGTATACAAGGAAATGACAGTGCAAACCACCACAAAAAAATGTAAACAGAACTTGCACATACAACCAGCATTATTACATTAAAACATAAGAGTCTCACATGTAAAGTTAACAATATTATACGATATTACACAGCAATTACAGCATTTCGGCAGCAAGCATATGCTTCATTCACCAAGGATGACGATCCAATGCATTCAAAGCAATAGTCTGCACCCCAATTTGTCATCTCATTGATCACCTGCACAATGAGATAAAAAGAGGCTGCAATATATTAAAAACAGATGCACAGTACAAAATGTGAAACAACATACAAACACAGTACAAAAAAATGCACTTCTTGTGCCTCATTTTAAACCCATCTAAAGGCAGGGTAATGTATGGAGCTTCACAAGCCCATGCCATCAAAAGCATATTCACTTCCAAGGCATGAAGAATAGATAGAGGTATAAAATTAAATAGCAGTAGCTAAATAATTATCATGTATGTTAAGAGGAAGACCTGGCTCACAGTCTAGCTCCACATAGTCTAGCTCCCTCTGCAACCTAGAAAACAAACTAATAGTCATGAGTGGGCCAAAGAGAAAACAGAGAGAGAGAGAGATTGGCCTTGTTACAGGCCGTGATCACTCAATTATAGAGACTGGAAGTGCTAAAGCTCTCAGACGAAAGAAGAAAATAACATATAATAATTTTTGTTTTTTTTTGGGCATTTGAGGACAAGCATAAGAAATGTGGTAAAGTAAGGGGAAGAAGGAGAACGCCATCTATTTACGTGACAATGGTAACTATTAATTCCAAGAAGAAGGTGAAGAAGAATTCTTACTAGTGGAGGACCAAAAAGCTTTTTACATATTTACATCCGAATCATGATGTCAAGCAGCATAGATGTACCCATTCCTAAATTGTTCATTTAAGTTCTCATATAAACAATCATCAATGTCCTCTGTACAGGTACATATAATTTAGTATTAAACGAAAAGGAAAGATAAAATCATACACCATTAGCTGTTAATTAAATTAAAACTTAATGCTTTTTCCATAAAGCCACTTACCAAACCAGCAAACAGAATTTAAAGCAACAAGACTTTCTTAAAGCACCCTGAAACTCGATGATGATGATTTGAAAGACGACAGTGCAAGTAAGCACAGCTATGAACACATAGTTCTCCGCTATACCTTTGAATACGTTTACTTTTTCCATCTCTCTAGAGCTGATCTCATTAAAAACCTGAAGAAGACATCAGCATTCCAGGGTAAGTTACATAATCCAAGGAAAATAAGAAACACAGCTCTTATGATGAGGGATTGAAGAGTGGTGACTAGTTCAATAATGCAACTAGACATTTGTGTGCTTCCACGTGATAATATCAATTAAACAAGTTCATCATGATTGAATCAAATTGATGGTCATACATTAAGCAAAAGCTATGTCCATTCAATTAGATGCAGTATCCATAATATCTTCTTCATTTTAATTTTATTTTATTTTTTTCTGGGCAGTATCCATAACATGTGCTTGTATGGAGGGAATCCATCTTGATAGCATGCTCCTACAATTTTTTACTACAACAATGGTGCACAAGGCACAAAGGATTAAGCATTAATGAGTCTAGTAGATAAAAACTACTTCCCAAACATTAGCAGCAATTGTAATGTATGTTGATTAACATAAAACTCTATCTATCAAAATAAAAATTATTTGGGTCATTTCAAATAAGAGTGAAACGTCCTGATGAGTTTACAATTACCTGACAACAGACAAATGAGTTGAAAATGATTGTGTTCAATATCAAATCAGAATCTAGGCCATCTAGATGAAAAGCTGCTTTTCCTCTTGTCTGGAGAAACCAAATTGTGACAAACTGATACAGAGACTGCCCCAAGATATTCCTTCACATCACATTACTGATGAAGTTTCCTTTCCTACCAACTGGGGATCTTTTCATTAAGTCATCATTCGGAGGCTCTGTGGCTAATGCAAGTGCTCATAGAGTGTCCATGATCATGTTGACCCATAGAAGCTGAACGGTAGTAAGGGGAGCATTTCCTAAGAGCACGTACCCAAAGACAAACGAGGGAATAAAGGAATAATGTAATAGGAAAAGGTAAATTACAGAGTTATTGACATTTATCTCAAGCTAAATTAACAGATTGGCTGGTTGAGTTCTCAGATTTGCCATAATTCACGCTATAATTAACAACCCTAGGTCTCGAAGCTTCTTTAGCTGGATTTACAAGATGACGAATCAGAAACCAGAGATGATACAGAGGATGAACAATGCACTTTAAGTGATAATCAAACAACAAATTTTGTGAACCAAACAACAAACAAAATCGTACAAGGACCTACCGATAATCGAAAATACAGAAATCAGAACGGCGATGGCGGCGTCGACGCTTCTGTATCTCCGGGAGCATGTCGGCGCTCTTGATGATGACGCGCTGGCCGGAAGGAGGGGTGGTTCCGCCGCCGACAACGGCTTCCGGTCGTCGGAGATCGGCGGCTTCACCGTCAGACCTCCCGCAATGTTCCTCTTCCCGTCCTCGCTCATTTTCACTTCTTCGCTCTCTCTATCCGTGTTGTTGATGTGGGTGAGAGTGAGTTTTTTACCGAGTGTTTCAATGAAGAGAACATATCGTCGACGACAGTTACATGTCGTCGCAGATATTAAGCATATCTGCCACGACAAATTGGCATGGTCGCAGATGTGTATTATTCTTTTTAATTTAAGCATGATATCTTTGACGACATTACCTGTCTATGTATTGCGTTTTATCTGTCGTCGTGGTTTAAATAAAGGCATTTTTTTTTTTTTTAATTTAAGTATGGTACCTGCGACAACATGATATTTATTTATTTTGTTTGCATATATGTATTAAATAAATATCATTCTTTTTAATCTAAGTATGGTATTCATGACGACATTATCCTGTTGTCATGAAGATGTATTAAATAAAGAATATTATTTATGGTATCCACGACGACATGATAATGGATATGACCTTATTCGCAACAACCATAGTCGTCGTAGATATATTTCACTTTTAACGATGACCTTTGTCGTTGGTAAAAGTAATATCTCATTATAAAAAACTTCCAACTTATGTATTCACGATGACACATTCACAACGACCTAATTGTCGTTGTTATTATCAACAATTTTTAAATTAGTAACGATGGCTATAAAATGTCGTTAGAGATAACTGATTATTAGCGACGACAACGAAATGTCGTTACATATAACAAATTATCAGCGACAACTTTTCTGTCATCATCATTAAAGTTGTCGCTAAATGTCAAAATTCTTGTAGTGGCCATTGCGGTTATTTAAAAATGAATAACCAATTTAGAGAATAACCGCAACCGCTTGTACATTCCTATGTCTCCCACAAACTGGGTGGAAATGAACGCATATTTTATTTCAGTTTTTGTCGGTAACTAATAAAAATAAAGGATAAATACCTTTGACCCTCCAGCAGTTTAATGACTTTATTTAACAGAAAATACTATAAATTTCAACCTCATCCGACCCATGCCCACTCCTACTAAAATCGAAGATGGTCCTTCTGTTTTAGAATTTAACAAAAACCTATGTCAAACTAATTAAAAACTATCACGTGGCCATATGTCTCATTAAAAATTAAAAATCTAACTTAAAAATTATAAAAACATTAAAAAAATAAAAAGGCTGAGATGGCTCCTCTTAGTCAAAATGGGGTGGTCGGCCACCTATGAACCCCAGTGGATCACGGAACGTAGCACCACAGACTCTCTCTCTCTGTGCCTAGTCTCTCTCTAGGTCAGTGATGAAGTCACATGTAGACTGGTGGGAGCCATGACCCCTATAGTTTATAATTGTTTTTTTTGTTTTTTTTTTTTTAATTTATATATATATATATAATGTGGGAGAAATTTTGAAGTGATTAATTAATAGCCCTCCCAAAAATCATCTTCACACTATTTTCTTTTTTCTGTGTGAGTGTTTATTGGCAAATATTGTTTGTATACACTTAAAATATTGTGTTTTAATTGCAGGATTCATGCATATGTCCTTCCAAATCATCTACCTAATTTCATACTCTTAATTTGCTAACATATTCCACTTATCATTTTCACACTATTTTCTTTTTTCTTTGTGAGTGTTTATTGGCAAATATTGTTTATATACTCTTAAGATATTGTGTTTTAATTGCAGGATTTATGCATAGGTCCTTCAAAATCATCTACCTAATTTCATACTCTTAATTTGCTAACATATTCCACTTTCATGAAAATTAGTTTCTGAACAATTATGTAAGATGAAGAATAATACAGATTTATGTTCAATAACATAAACATAAAAATAATTTTCATTAAAGCATCATTTTGTTTCTTTTTGTACTTATCCTTACATGTTAAGTTACTGATATATTAATCTTAACGTATTTATTAAATTCGATAGATGTAATTTTTGTGATACACATATTATGTTATAAATATTTCATTTATATTTAGAATTATATTTATCATTTTTTTTCATATAGTAGAACTATAGTATATTAAGAGGAAAATAAATTATCTTGTCAATACGGCTCCGTTTATTTCGGCGAAAAATTATTTTCAGAAATTATTTTTTATGTATTTTGGTGTTTGGTGGGGCTACAAATAATAGTCTACGAAAACTATTTTCAGTTTGACCGAAAAATTTTCTTTAATTTCCGTAAAATGGTTTCTCCTTTTTAAAACCGTAAATCATTTTTCGAGTTTGAGCGTCACATTCTCAAATTGGTGGACCACAGCCAAAACACCAACAGACCCCACCGGAACCGGCCTGGGACATCACTGGGACTCCGCTAGGACCCACCCAGAAAATTGCCAAGACCCGGTCGAAACTCGCCCTGGACATTTTTTGGACCTGCTTGGGACATCGTTGGGACCCAACTGAGACATCGCTAGGACCCGTTCGAGACATCATCGGGATTCGCCCGAGACATTTTTGGGACCCGATCGGGACATCGCCGGGACCCGCCCAGGATGTCACCGGGACATCGTTGAGACCCGTTCAGGACATCGTCGAGACCCACCCGGGACATTTTCGGGACTCGCCAGTGACATTTTCGGGACTCGCACTGGACATTTTTTAGGACCCACCCAGGACATTTTCGGGACCTAGTCGGGACATTTGTGTCGGGACCCGCCGGAGATATTTTCAGAACCCACCCGGAACATTTTTGGGACCCGTCTGAACATTTTTAGGACCCGCCCGGGACATTTTCAGGATCCACCCGGGACATTTTCAGGACCCGTCCTGGACATTTTCGGACCCTCTCGCGGACATTTTCAGGACCCACCCGGGACATTTTCGGGACTCGTCCTGGACATTTTTAGGACCCGCTCGGAACATTTTTAGGACCCACCATGGACATTTTTGGGACCCGCCCAGGACATTTTCAGGACCAACCCAGAACATTTTCGGGACCCACCCAGGACATTTTTGGGACTTGCTGGGGACAACGTTGGGACGTCACCGGAACCTGGTCTGGACATCGCTAGGACCTGGTCGGGACATCGTCAGGACCTGCCTGGGTCATCGCTGGGACCTGCCCGGGATATTTTTGGGACCCGCCGGGACATCGTTGGGAATCACCCGGGACATCGTCAAGACCCACCCGGGACATTTTCGGGACCTACCCAGAACATCGTCGGGACCAGCCCAAAACATCGCTGGGACCCACCCGGGACATTTTCAAAACTCGCCCGAGACATCGCCGGCCCCGATCGGGACATCACTGAGACTCACTCGGGACCCGCCCGGGACACCGCTGGGATCGCCCGGATAAAGTTAGGACCCGCTCGGGATATCTCCAAGACACCGCCCGAGACAATTTATATTAATTTTTTTTAAATTGTGCATAAAAAAATAATTTTTTTTTGGTTAATATGATTGGTTGAAAATATAAAAAAATAAATAAATAAATATTTGCGATTTTCCGTGCGTGCCAAACACCAGAAAATATTTTTAGCGAAAATCATTTTCCTGAAACCATTTTCCGACAGAAATCATTTTACATCGAAACAAACGGGTTTGAGAGGTAATTCATTGAATTATTATAAAATACTCTGTAAAATGGCCATAATTATTATAGATTTGATATGTTACATTAATGATTAATATATATATAATATAATTATCGAGGTGGTGTCGATCTATGGGGAATAGTGCTAGTCCGTGCATTAGTACAAGTATTAGGTGTCTTATGATGGTATGAGCTTTGAATTTTTGGTGTGCAAGATATGAAAATATAACCAATAGTACTTCAGATTACATAAATAAAACATATATAATATTACAAGAAGTATCAAAAAATGATGGAGTTCCGTATGTGGCGTGTTTCTTCTGTGACCATAATTGATAATATACGCCACCGTATGATTTATGGACATATTTTTTATCTTATTTCCACGTTTAACGGTAAATTTATAAAAAAATAAAATGAGAGTAGTAAATGCAAAAATAATATAATAAATTTATAGATACTGTCTCGGGTTGTGTACTTCTAAATTATTAATTTTAATCTTTTTCAAAATGCAATCTATTCAAGAAACTTCAGTGTTCGTCTTTTTTTTTTTTACGATATCTTTTTCACATTTGAAGTATTTGAACGTGTTTAATCCATCAGCCTCACCGGAAATTTTTGGTTCGCATTCGACACGGCTGGGAAGTATAAAGAAGATCTTGTCACATCATTGCTGATTCAACCGTAATCGTTTGACCCAGAAAAATCAATTTATTGATGTGTTATCTGAGTCTCTTATATTATAAGGTATTGTTCTGTATCTTTCTATAAATATAGATATAATAAATAATCCTATATGCATATTGTCTTATTCTCTCTTTGTATCCTTAAAGAGTTTATGTTGCTTCCTTCTTGCGAGTCGGTATTTACTTTTTTCACTTGATTGTTCTGCTTGCCAGACTTCGTAACAATTTACCACTATTATTGCTTCGTCTTTTCTTTATAGATAAATTTACTTGTTCGCTCTAATCTAAGTCACTTTAATCGATACTATCATCTCTAAGTGCAAGACTTAGGTTACTAAATTTCCTTTTTCATATTTTTTTTTTATTTTTATACTCTCCGTTCCTCTTCACTATGATTGAGAAATGAACGTCACCTTATATATATACACACATTCTAAGTTAAAGAATATCTGTTATCCCAGCCTCCGTTTGTTGAAAGGAATGTTTCCTCTCCTCAACAACTCTGCTGCTGCACGCATTTCTGCTTTTAAGCTGCGGGCTGGCGTCCTTCTTACATCGGATGTTAGGTGCGCGGAGTCAAGACGCAGACTGCTTCCCGCTCAATAACCTCGATTTGCTTCCAAGGTCCCTCCTGCCACGGTCCAGCCCGTTTCCTCTTTTCTGTGTGTATCATCATCCCGATCGGTTCTATCCGTAGTTTTTTGCTTATGGTTTTGTGTTTTCCCTTTACTCCTTGTTCAAAATCCGTCTAACACCGCTGCAGAACCTCTTCACAACAGCCGCTTGGCCCTTACCGCTCCATACAAAAAAGGGGACGAGGGCCTGGGACCTCAAGGCGCCCCAAGTCGAATTCATCGGGGTATCCGGAAGCGGCATTACATGCTCCGATGGATCGCTGGCCAATTCAATACTACAAATACCCAACAACTCTAACCGAATCCTGCTCCACCCACTTCGCCGCCTCATCGTGAGAAGAGTTTTTTTCAAGACCTTGAATTACCAGCGATATAATCAAGGCGATCAGCGTAGTCGATCTCTCGGACTCAGTCAGAACGGATAGGCACACCAGATTCCAAGAAAAGCCGAGCTTGTCAATCAATTCAGGAGACTGCAGAATTGGCATGAACCTTTGAAAGCGATACATCGTGCAAATGAAATAGTCGACTATGCTGCTCCACGCTTCCTAGACTTAGAGACCCAAATTATACTAGCGGGCTGTGTCAAGCGTCCTACTAACGACTTTCTCACCACTTTCTGAATTCAGCCGTACGCACACTATACCGCCTCCCGCCATCGCCGCCTATCAAAGATACCTTACCACTCAGCGAAAATTATGCCGGCTGGAGGCGTTATTAATTTGGCTGGAGCCCCGGTTGTGAATCGCGAGACCAATTTGTGCAGCACCAGCCATGTATCGTTTACACACTGCACCGCAACTCTAACGAAACAGTTCCATCACCGGAGTCTCCACCTCGCCCGCGATGCTCCCACGCGCCGGCGCGGGATCTCCCACTGTCCTCAACACCAACGGCACAACTCATCAGCGATCACCCACGAGAAGAAATAGAGC
Source organism: Betula pendula (assembly GCA_900184695.1). NCBI lineage: Eukaryota > Viridiplantae > Streptophyta > Magnoliopsida > Fagales > Betulaceae > Betula > Betula pendula. The sequence goes on from FXXK01002812.1 coordinate 38,498, forward strand.
AATGCGAGTTCACTTTGAAGAAAATAGTAAAGGTCTGAAAGCATGCGGACTAACCGTCCAAAAAAGAATAGTCTGCTGGGGCTTGCGCTGCCCTGCATGCTTTTTATGGACCTAGGAAGACAGGAGGGCACAGCACGACAGTATACCGATCCTATCCTACGTAGATTTGCTCCAAGTACCTCTGGTCTCTCTCTCAGAGCTATCGCCCTGTGTGCATAACAGTCTTTCTGAGGTGTTAATGATATAACTATAATGCTGAGGACGTTTGATTTTTTTTTTTCAAAGGGGGTGTGGACGTGTGTTGTCACCACTGATGAGGACCAAGAATTAAACCTATATTAACGTAAATTAAATAAAAAAAATAACAAATAATAAATTGTTTTCAGGGAGAAATGTTGGCTTGTTCTAAAAGTATGAATATTTTTTGTGTCGATGATTGGAGCAACTACCAGTGGTATGGATAGAAGAACGAAGAGTGCGTGTTTGTCACGGTGTTTGCCCATCACCTGGCACTCTGACTGATAGATTGTGCATGTACAATCGGCGGTCGGTTTGACATAAACAATCAATTTTAGTGAGTTTCTACTTTTCACCTTTCAGACTTCTATCACACTCTACACGAGATGGAATAATACTCCAGCCAACTACACGTTTTATGGGAACTATACCTTCTTATCATTATGTTCCTGTTTCAAGGAGTGTATTTACTTTTTTTCTTTTCCTTTGTAGACTGTATTTATTTACTTTCCTACATTCAGGAGGTGTCCAGCGCTTTTCTGCCTGGATTTTCATACCGCTAGTATAAGTGCGGCGCTGGAGAGGCCCTCGCTTGTATGGTCTTATTGAGATCAGTAATGAACCATTGATACCTGTATGTGAAGTTTCTGTCTATTTTTATCTACGTACGAGATATCAAGGTTTGGTGCTTAACTTTGTTTGTGGCCGCAGGTTGCTACTACCCATTTTGATGGTATGTCTCGAGTGAGTTTATCCACTGTAGTAACCCTTTTCCCATAATCTTGAATTAGAAAAAACACCAACAAAATAAAAGAAAAAATAAAGTGCTAAAAGATATAATGATGTAATTTTACATAACACTCACTGCTGGAGTTGTTACTTTTTAAGCGCTGACAGCTTGTGTTGGAATAATTCATTTGCTATATTCAGAGACGCAGCAGTGGTCGTCGTGCTGTCTCGCGTTCTCTACCAAAGGCTCCGGCTACATCTCACCCTTACCTTTTTTTCAAATCTAAAGTTGGTTGTTCGTATTTTAGTTGCGTTATATCACCATTTCAGAAAAAGTTCCTTTGGAGACCCTTCGAAGGAGGCACATGGTGGATACACATCCACCTGGTGGCGACACCCCCCCCGTCTTCCCTTCTTGCGGCTTGTGTTACGAGGCCGGACCTGGGTCGCATCGTAAACACGTCGGAAAGCACTTGAAGGACAGAATCCACACAATGACGTCCTCGCGTCTACTCTTGACTAAAGTTTATAGAAAAAGTGAAATGCCCAGCAGGTCTAAAACGTACAAACTATTCCACAGAGGTGTACTAACAGAGAAAAACCTTCTCTATATTGATTAGAATTATGAATAAAAAAGTGTAGATGGCTGGGCCCTACTCACACTTTACAATGTAACAATGATCATGATTGAGAAAATTTCACCCTGACCAAATAGAAATGAACTTAACATATATGAAAAGTAAAGTAAACCCGTGACTCTATATATTTTATGTATAATTATTTTAGTTATTTATTCTTCTATGTTTCTTTGTAGATTACTCAGTTAAAACCTTAAAGTCGGCTAGAAAGAGAGGAAGTGGTAACAAAGGCGAATTCGAAACAAAACCTGACAAATGTCGGAGCAGAGAGATAGGCAACCCCCAAACAAACAAAGACCAAATGTAAATAAGATGCATAAATAAATTTGAAACAAGGAACTAAGAAAACTAAAAACATTAAGTAAGAACTCGATTAATGGTTATTTTCTATATTTACTTGAAAAGAGAACTCTCTACATATAAAATAAAAAACCAAAGATAACAAGATGCCGTGTCCTCTGAGAGTGCGCACCCGAGCACAGGCGATTATTTAACATGGCAAGAAGTGGACACAACGTGATGCAAGCGCCAAGAAGGATGGACATGCAACCCCGTGTGGACAGAAGGTGGAAGCTGAGGAGGAAAGGCGTTATCTACCTCTCTATTACCCTAATATCCAACCGTTCTGAATCTGAACAAAAACTTCTTGAACGGCACTTTACCATATATAAATGTTATTTTATTTTATTTTGGAATTTTACCGTAAATAGAGGTAAGAGTTACTGTATTCTGCCAGGGCAAATACAACACACCGTTGACAAAGCACTCCGACACATCCAAATTCACACCAAACCACCTATTGAATAAACAAAGAGACGAACTACGGTAATCCCTCTCAGAAATACACAGTTCTATTAAATAGAACACCAAAAGTACAATGAGCAGCGAACGCGAAAGCGCCGTCTCACGAAAGAAGGCATGAAGAGTTCGCGAAGACAAGCTCTATCATGCTGATGAAGTACAAGAACTCACTGCTGCCCTGTCCGCCTCTCGTCGCTGCTTCCAGCTCACGAAATGTGTCACCAACAAGATCCACGTCGCGTTGCTTGAATAACATCGCGTCGCGCGTGCAAGCTGTCTCTCTATATAGGCATGGCGGTCGAACTCTCGTCTAGGAAGGGAAAAGCCCTTAAGCACTTGGGCGTGCAGGGCGCGCTTGTATGGTCTTTCGTAGCGAGGCAGGTGGAAGGTTACGCATGGATACTGGTGAACGCTTAAAACCGGTAGTCTGCCCGCCACGTACGGAGTGACGGAAGATAGGATGCGTGACGGTTCTTTCTAAGGGTGATCGGTGCGGATTAGCGGAACAGATGGAGGATCGCCGGGGTTGCGCATGCACTAGAATTGGATAGCTGGATAGCCGGAGCCTAGCACGCGTGCCACTCTGAAAATCTTTGAAAGAGACACTGGGCACAACATAAATAACTTAACGCCAGCTATATAATCTAACCGTCATGCGAGAATAAGGGGGAGAGAGGATGCTTATATCGGAGAAAGTGAAAGAACGCATGGGGGAGGCGCGAGCACAAAGCGGTAGGAGGCAGTGAAAGTTAGATCCCGCTCCTTCAACAAGACTGCCGCACTTGCAGGGCCATCAGATAAGTGGCGCATCAGATCCTCTTCTACGACAATGTAGTCGCCACATATTTCATCACTTTATCATGAGAATACTTAGACGATCTCAATTCGTTCCTATGATGTAAGCAAGAAGCGTGATAAATCGACTATAAAATAATAAAAAAAAAAAAAATTTCGTGACGGCTTGAAATCACAATTTAGAAACACAATTCACACTCATCTAGATGGCAATTCAACGAATGAATATAAAGCGCATAGCAAAGTTTATGATAGGAGATTGAGGGAGAAGTGCCACAGAGTCCCCATCGAGTGAACCGGGAATCAAGAGCCAAGGCCGGCAATATAACACCCATGAATTGGACAGATGCGAACTAATACTATGATATCGCGCAAAGGACCTTCATCAAACTCATCCAAAGATTGCAAATAACAGCAACTTAAAGAGTCCTAGCCCACTGGACCTCATGGATAACACGTTCGAAGAAAACTTTCAAAATGTGAAAGAACGAAAAAAAAGAAGAATCTCTGAAAATTGCATTGAAAAAAGATAAATAAATAATTAGAAGTACACAGAAGACATATCCTATAATTAAATTATTGGTCCACTTCAATATATACATATATATAATATATATAGTTTATATATATACTAGATATACATCAGATACTATATTCATAAAGATATATATCTATATATCATAAACCCCTATCATATGCGGTACGTTGATTGAAGAGGTTTCTACGATTGTTCGGTAGCCATCAACAGGATAACGCCTGCGTCTGATACCAAAATCATGTAGCGAGCGAGACTGGCCAACATCTCGGTAAAGTCCTACCTGCGTCTATCTGATAATATAGTAATTAAAAATATAGCCCGCGTCATCGACCATTCTCAGATAAGTTAGACAATACTGCGGGCTACCGAGTTGTTTCTGAGATGATATGGATAAGGCTCTCATATATATTGAGCCAAATATGTTATAATTTCGTTGCGAGTTTACTAATATTATTCTTAAGTGTTTATTAGCACGCACACTCATGATAATTCTTAACATGTAGTACAGTACTTAGAAAAAGAGGAGTAATCCTGTTAACTAGTATGAATCATATTAATTTTCCTGAACAGTTTCTACTCGCTATCAGACTCAAGTACCAATCTCTAAAATATAGATGACATGCAGGATATATAATATATTGATATTTTAATGTTCCTTATCTATATATGTAATGATAAATTGGTATAGATTATCCAAGATCTGAATAGGAATATAATCAGAGTGAGATTTTAGAATAGAGAGACCTATTATTGAGCATGATTTATTTTAAGTAAAATGCCGAATCTAAGAGATAGATCACATATTATATATCCTATTAAACATTTTCTGTTCTACTTTGCGTTACTTTCTTAATGCGGATCAAAACCAGAATATACGGTTTGATTTCTACATTAGTCACTAATTCGTATAGACGAAGATTTTCCTCTATATATACAGATAGAAACTGCTGCAGAATTGAAGAGATAATTCTCTGTGAGAAGATCGAGAGTCCATGTTTATATATAGATCGAATGATGATGAATGCCCTTACATTATTGTACCGAGAGAGTCTCACAGAGAACAAAATATGACTCAACCTCACAATGAGTGAATACAAACAAAAAATACAGACAGATGGAACACGAAACTAGTAAAGCCCACACTCTATGTCATGACTCCCACATCGGAATCCATCAGTTTGTTGCCTTCGTGGTGATAAGAGCATCGATATCAAGAAGTGTGAGTGTTGTTTCATATCTTTGCATGCAAACGAAATTCCAAAAGCTTCTTCCGCCCTAGACCCCCGACCGAATTAAAATTAAA